>JAQQZY010000011.1:19362974-19381475 GCA_030068375.1 Ostorhinchus rueppellii
GCATGTCTTTGGATTGTGGGAGGAAACTGGAGTACCCGGAGAAAACCCACGCAGACACGGGGAGAACATGCAAACTCGAAACCCGGGAATCGAACCCAGGGCCTTCTTGCTGTGAGGCACAAGTGCTAACCACTGCACCACCATAGTGAACATTTATAGGTTAAATATTTTACAGTAGCACCTGTTGATGTTAAGCAACCTCCATTTTTAAGCTAACAATAGTTGGTGTTGTTAGAGTTGAACAGAGTGAGGATTTTTGCTGAAAACAATGCATTTTAGTGCATTTTAGCACATTAGCGACCTCTATTTTTAAGCTACTGTAACAGTAGTTGGTGGTGTTGGAGTTGAACAGAGTGAACAGTATTGGAGGATTTTTAACTCAAAACAATACGTTCTTCTCATGGAAATTGACAGCATATGCAGTTAGCATAGATTAGCATAGAAACAAAGTTAGCTAACCTCAACAAGAAAGGAGTTATACATACGATGATCGTATAGATTATGATAATGAAGGGTAATGGGTAATGTTTTTTTGGAATGCATTGTGACATAGTGAACATTTATAGGTTAAATATTTTACAGTAGTACCTGTTTGTTGATCTTTAGCAACCTCCATTTTAAAGCTAACAATAGTTGGTGTTAGAGTTGAACAGAGTGAGGATTTTTGCTGAAAACAACGTGTTCTTCTCATGAAAATTGATAACATAAGCAGTTAGCATAGAAACAAATTTAGCTAACCTCAACAAAAAAGGCATTATACATATGATGATCGTATAGATTATGATAATGAAGGGTAATGAGATGTTTGTTGATGCGAATGACCTCTACTTTTAAGATTTAACATTTTTTTTAGATTTGGAGGACTTTGGTGGAAAAAAAAAGCGTCCTCGTCATATAAATTGGGCAGTTAGCATGGTTTAGCATAGAAATAGAGTTAGCTAACCTTAACAATAAAGACATTACTCATATGATGATCATATAGATTAAACAATCAAAATGTTATAAAGATGTGAGCTCAACCACAAACAAGTAGAGCAGTAAAATAGAACAGAAATGCACAGATTCCAAAATTTATGGCCGATTCTGATGCTGATATTAAAAATGACATTATTCTGTTCAGTATTTTGGTACTGGTATCATGGATGTAACTAAGATTGCCATTAGCGTAGAAACTGAGTGAGCTCACGTCAACAAAAAGCACATGTCTGTTTCTAAAGATGAAGATTTATGCATTTCCTGTAAGATGTTTCCATTATGAGAAAAGCTGGTAGTTGACTGGAAATCAGTGACCCTTGGTTTTTCATCCTTGGGGAAAAAGAACATTACAGCTACTCAAAAAGAAAACAGCGTCAACAGTTCCAGTTTATTGGTTCCAAAACAGTTGATTTAAGCATCTTCAATTTGCCTTTTCTTTAGTTTTATAGAACCATTGCATTGGATTCACTGGAAAATACAGTCTGTTCATCTTAGCTCGTGATATTTTTTTCAATGCTACAAACATATATAATGATTTTACAGATTATGATGACTTGGTGTAGATGAAGTATTACAAATTATCTCAAGCTTTTAACTTGTAAATTGTAACATAGGGTTAAAAATGAACTTAGTTGCCCTGTAGGTAAATTCAGCTTCTGCATTTACACCTATCCTAATACTCACAGGACCTAGCATTAGCGCTAGCATTTGCGATTAGCAATGACACATTAGCAATTAGCACACCTATAACAAAATGTAAGATGACATTTTTGGCCCATATCTGATGTAGACTGTGTCTTTATTTTGGTTTTATTATTATTTTTTTTTTATCCCCTGCTTAAAAGATAAATCATCATTAGAAGTAAAGAAATCTGTTTTAGTTTATAGCTATATGTGCAAATAAATAAATAGAAAATTAGTCAAGTTTTTCAATCCTTGATCGCATTATCTATCTATAAAACAGACTCAAACATACACATTTATGAAAAAAACCTTTAATGCAACCGACTAATCAAGGAATATGACGATATATCTTTGCCAGCCTAGTATTGTATACATGACTGGAGCAGTAAAATGAGCCCAAAACATCAGTTGTAGCAGTAAAACACTGATGTACTTTGCTTTTCTTTCACTAAAGTCAGATTTTGACTGTTTTTCTGTCTGCTGTTGACTACACATCTAAATCCTTCTTCCACGTCCGCGATGCCCTCGAGTCTGGCCCGTTTGCTTTTACTTTGTGCGCGTTTCTGAAGCGCTGCCAGGCCGAGCGAATGGTAATTAGGTAGTAAAACCCCGGCTAATGGCTCAGTACTCTGGTCATGTTTTGACTGACTAGTGCCTTATTCACATGCATTTGGCACTCGCACACACATAAAAGAACACAGCGGCAGGGGAGTGAATTGTATTGGCAGCCTGGTCAGTCAAAGAGGCGCCGCCGGACAGACTCGTTGTGTGATTGTGTGAATGTGTGTCCATTGAACCTGCCATTGGCAATGACAGGAACGCATTCGATTACAACACCTGTGTACTTTCCTTTTAATTGAGCTGTTTTATTGTGTCAGAAATCTCTATTTATTTTATCGCGCGCACACAAACCACATACAGTCCCATAAATCACACTCTGGGCTTGTAGTTGTGTCGCTCTGAATAAGTAAAGCCGACAGATCATCCAATCATCTTAGGAAGTGAGGATCAGCCAAAAGCTCCTCTGACGACAATATTACACACTGTTCGATTCAGCCTCGCTGCCTTTCTTCCCCTTTATTTTGTTTTGGGTTTTTTTTTCTCTGTCTTTGTGCGTTTTCATAATCACATCACACTGATTAACCCATAAAACACCCACGCAGACCAAAACCATCTACCAGTCTAAACTGTTAAATACACGTTGATACATTAATCCTATCAATTCATGGAAATAATTGGTGTAAAATGCAATTTGTCGTCTTTTCACGGTCATCAGATATGACCCATTTGGACATTCAGAGGCTTCAGAGTGAACATGTTCTGTCATTTCTCTAAAAATTTGGCAGTTTTGGGTCATTTTGGGCAGATTTTAGTCCAGTATTTCCATTAATCATAGTACAGACTCGTTTAATTCTTTACAATTCATGATATATTTTGTTTTGTGTTTTTTTTTGTTCGAACATAAAAACCTCTGAATTAATTCTGAGATTTCATCAACATTTACATGATCAGTAAATTAAATAAAGATAAATACAATATTTTCACTGAAATATGCAAAATGCAAAGGATAGTATTATAATGAATGGTGGTAAAGCACTTGAGAAATATTCATTTGGAAGTCTACACAAGAATACCTTTACTTTTTTTACTTTGTAACTTCTGCACAACTGATCTTATCAATACATGCCAATAATTGTTGTAAAATGCAGCTTATTATCTTTTCACGGTCATCAGATATGACCCATTTGGACATTGGATATGTTTATTTTACATCAAATCTTGATCTATTTTGCTTTTTATGGAGTTTTTTTTTCTGTTGTAATTTAGTAACCTTTGAATTTACTCTGAGCTGTTATGAACATCTATATGATCAGTGAATTAAATGCAGGAAAATACCAGATTTTTCACTGGGAAAATGCAAAATGCAGACGATGTATGATAATAAATGGTGATCACTTTGAAAAGATTAAATGTAGAGGAAAGATGAAGATAGTTGTATGTCTTTAAGGGTTAATATAGAATCCACTAAAGGAAGTGCAGTTAAATTCAGGAAGGAGTTTCGGTTCTTCTGCAACATTGATTCACCAGTAAAACCAGTTTAGTTTGAGTTGTGACAATTTCACTGGATAATATTGATGTACATTCCAATATAACACTTAGGAAAGATTAATGTGGTGTGAAACTCATTTGGGAGTCGCTACAAAAATAGTTGTAGGTATTTAATAGTTAAGGCTTGTATTAAGATTTCAATTTGACCTCCTAAGACGCAGATACGGGTTTTTCATATGGGAGTTTTACAGCTTTTTACCCCCCCCCCCCAAAAACAACTTGTATTTTCCAGGGTCTCAGAAGGTTAATATTCTTTTAAAATGGTGAATAAACAAAAAAAAGTCAAGGTCCATTTAAGTTGCAGTGTTTTTGAGATGATTTAAAAAGAAATTATCGTAAAAGTTGCAAAAAAATATGTCTTTGTTTTTGGTGTAGCCTACTTTTTTACATGGGTTTCATGTAGTTTGGCAAATGATATTGGATTCAGATGCATGTTTTATGTTTAGTTAATGATGTATTTAGTTGAAGAAGTTACTTTTTCTTCAGTTTTTAATGAAATAATCTTTGAATTTTACTCCGATCTTTGACTCTCCTGATCAGTGAATTAACTATAGGAAAATACCTTATTTACACTGAAAAAATGCAAAATGCAGAGGGTAATATTATAATAAATAAAGACAAGTCACTAAAGAAAGATGAAAAATGAATCGTGTCACTAGTGGTTAAGAGATTTTAAGGGTATTTAAGGGTTAAGCGGCGTTCGTTTTGATGCAGCGTGAATGCTTGTGGAGTCAAACTGGGTCAAATCCATCCGATCAGATCTAATATAAAGTAAACGATTGAGTGGAGTCCAATCCCAGTGCAGATTTCAGGTAACCTGCAGGGCATGGGTGTTTGAGATGTGATGGCTGATGGTGTTTTTTTAGGGTAACTGTCACCGCCCCAGTTAAGGCGAGGCCCCCTCTAAAGACATGTACAGAGTTGCATAATGTACCGTACATGATGTGAACATAGAAGCCTTTGTGCTCTGATGGATGTACTTTGCGAAGTGTGTGTTTTTCTGTAGATTAAACCGATAAGCGAACATATACAGTGATTGTAAACATACAGGTTCAGCGTCGTCGGCGTTCGTCATCTGTACGTCTTGTACCGTTCTGTTTGTTTGTTTTTGCTGGTTCTCTTGGACGACATGCGCTTTAATCCTCAAGTGCGTAAAGTAATACATGAATGCACGTCTATGCGATTATGTGAACTGTGCAGATTATGTTTTCTCTCATTATGGGTTGTACTGCCGTGTATTATCTTTTGAAATTTACAGACACGATTAAAATGCCGAGATGAGTCTTTATGCGTCCTGACTGTAGAATATTGACCGAACTCCACATTGTAAAATATTTATTTTGTATTTTATGAGGCTCCAAGTATCCTTCAGGGTGATAAAAACACACATAAATAGAGTTTCCATGAAATACAGTTCAAGGCTGTTGATATTGGGCGGTATAGAAGTACAGGCATGACATTTTTCATGTTTCAGAACGTGTTTATTGTGTGTATATTGGTGTATTTTAAAAAAATATCTTTTTTTAATTTGGCTTAACTTTTATCTGTAAAGTACTTTTCACATCTATGTTGTGCCATAAAGGTGATTGAATATTCTATTCTATTATATTCTATTTTATTGTGTTCTGTTGTATTCTGTTCTGTTTGATTGTGTTCTATTTTATTCTATTCTGTTTGATTGTATTCCATTTTATTATTTTCTGTTCTATTTTGTTTTGTTCTATTCTATTCAGCTTTAAGTCATACAGTATACTACAGGAGGAACACAATCACATTTAATATATTACAGTTAAGAAACTGGTTTTATTTTTCTTTCTTTTTTTTGTTTTGTTTTTTTTTGTTTTGTTTTTTTTGTTTGTTTGTTTGTTTTTAGGGAGAAAGTTCTCCAGTGCAATATTTTTGAAATTTAGTTTTGGAGCCAATTCCACATTTTTTTAGGGAGTTTCAGGAAGTAGAACCTTGATTAAACTAGTCAAGCAGGTAAACAAACAACTACCCCTGTCTGATATGTGAATGATTGATTATAAGAACCTTGATTAGCCAAATTAATAGTATATATTGCCCATTCCCATCCCGGTATTAAAATACTACCAATTCACCTAAATATACATATCAAAACATGTTATTTCGAACCATCTATTTTTATATTGGTTAAATAATGAGTGTAAAGGCCATATTGTGGTTTTAAACACTGGTATTGACCCATAACTGTCCCGCAATTCAGGATTCAGTCCAATAAGTTTATTCCCCCTCAGGGACGGTTATTGGTGGACCAGCATTTATAGGACTCGATCACTTAAGCACGGTCACATACAAAGATACAGTATGGTCATAAATCTGATAGCTGGGACCATAAAAGTGCTTTTGCAGGCCTGGTGACCAGATCTGAGGAGAGCCAGAGTTCAGATGCAGGAGTAAAGTGTAAGTGTGTTCCTCCCTGACACATAAACAGCTGATCATACCCTTGATAACACACTCCGACTGATACTCAACCTCACCATCACTATGTCGGTGAAATGTACCAACTATCAGTGAAACATCAGTGACAGAGCGTGCATTAGTCACACACAGCTGTAGGTGTATGAAGTCTACCCCAGAGGACTGGCATGACTGGGGCTGACTTCTGTCTAATCCCACCAGTGACAGCAGCTCTGGATACCTCACCGACTAAAAGATCAACCAGCCGATCAAAGCGTGGCCTCGCAAACGTGAGCTCGACTCCGTGTACCATCTCGGTGGTACACATCTGGGCGAGTGCGTGTCCGCTTGGCGGCATTCCACCCGTCTGTACGAGTGTGACCCGGGTTACAGAGCGCTGATTGTGCGCTGTGGTATGGGATGTATGCAGGGCCCAGGGAGCGGTGAGGAGCCGCCGAAAAGAACCCACCAACCCACCGGGGTTACTGAGTACACAGGAGGAGGAGGAGGAGGGGGGAGCGTTTCCCTCCTTTTCACACTCCGTCTTATTTGTCTGCTGTTTTTCACCCTCCCTCCTCCGACACTCTCCCAGGAAAACTTCTCTTTTTGCTTCAAGCAGAGTTATTTTCCCTGCGTTCTTCACTCCCCATATTTGTTACCCAGCCTCCCTCTATCTGTCTGTCTGTCTCTTTTTCTTTCTCTTTATCTGTCTTTCTTTCTCGAGCTATGTATCTTTCTCTAGCTCTCTATCTTTCTTTCTCTATATATCTTTCTCTCTTTCTCTTTCCTCATATAAATTTCCTTCTCCACTCTACCGTCTCTCAGGTGATTGTCTAGATGTCAACACCTCGGCCTCTGGGTTTGATCTGTGCGTCTGCCACAGTCTCGTGGGTTTCTGGGCCGTGGCATCGCTCAGCTGCTCCTTCTCTAACCGGGTTTGTCTGTAAAGAGCTTAGCGCCGGTGGGCGTTGGAGAGCACTAAGCTGATTACCGTCTACTAACGAGCCACTTCTCACATGGAGAGCTTCTGTCGGCCCATTATTCTGTTTGTTTTTGTGACGGCTTTCGCTGCATAATTATCTGCGTTGAGTTGTGTGCCACGCATTGTGTGTTGCGTCCTCGGCTGTGACGAGGCCGGGCGGATCAGGTGTGGACGGGGTCGGCGTTGATCCCGGGGTCGGTTAAAGCGCTGATGGGAACAACAGGATGGGAATCCAGTTAAGACTCCAGCAAAGAGGGTCAAGTTATTCTCAGAGGAGCTGCCCTCAGACCTTTTTTCTACTCAGCCTCTGACAGTGAATCCTTGATCAGCCTGGACGCTGTGAATTGAGCCCAATTAAGCCATTTTAGACCAGACGGATGTTTGAGAGGTGGCCACTGTCCAACTGGGGTTGATACTGATACTGATAGGGCTGGAAATAGCACCTGGATGGAGCTGAGATACTGATACAGACGTTTATTGAATACCCAAGAAATTCACTATTTTACATCTGATCAATAGATGGAACCGACCAATAGTCACCAGCAAAATGAGTTGTTACTGACGCCATGTACTTTTGTTTGAGGAATTTGTTTTAATTTTATTACCTCCGCCAAGGAGGTTATGTTTTTGCCGGCGTTTCTGTTTGTTTGTTAGCAAGATAACTCAAAAAGTTATGGACGGATTTTTTTTTTTTAATTCTCACAGATTGTCAGAAATGGGGTATCCTACAGATGATTAGATTTTGGTGGTGACCTGTACATTCAGCGCCATCTAGTGGATGAAAGTACAAACACTGCCTTGGCGGAGGTCTGCGCTCTCCGAGTGCTTCTCTAGTTGCTGATTGTAAGGATTATGTATTACTTACATTTATATTAACCCTTTCTTATATAAATTATGAGAAGTTTAGTCAAGATTTTTTCATGAGTTTTTATTCCTCCTTAGGCATAAAAACCCCCCCAAAAAAACAACGTGATTAGGGTCTTTTTTTTAATGTAGTTGCAAAAATGTCAGCTCGAAATCTCTCTGATGGGACATTTTTGAGACAGTTTGACAGATTAGTTGTTGTTAAATGACCCACATTTATACTTTAAATTCATTTTTGCTTTAGTCGAACCATAAGGGATTATCCAAAACAAGGAACTACTATATACTGAAATAAATGTTGGAATGATGATTGATTAAAATTGGCTCTCTGACGGGGCATGACTGTGTTTTGACCCGCAAAGAAGATGGGAAATTGTTGCTTCTAATGAGAAACAAAGAGCTATGGATCATCATGAGACTAGTGGGTGGGGTGGGGTTTTGGGGGAGTGTATATATGTGTGTGTGTGTCCTCAGCTTCATACATGTTGCGTAACCGCCTGGGGGGAAGCTATAGCCCAAACACACATGGCGTGTTTCGGTTACCTAACCCTGACGCATCGACCGGTGGCTTCCAGAGTTAAAGCAGCTCTGCTCTGTGTTCTCTGGAAGCCTGATTGACAGAATACAGAGAAGAAATGTGCAGCCCACCTTTGAAGCACTCACAAAGACCGCTGAAATCTGAGGAAACCAGAACAAACAGTCCTTCGACCTGCCTTATGTAACTCATCAGCGCAGATCGAATCAAGGATGGATGTTTGCTCAACGCTGCCATTATTGGCTTGAAAACGGTCATTAACCTTTAGACTGCTGCCTCACCTCTGCGTCACCTCGCCATCACCACCGTCACCGGCCTCCAACCGACGCCGTCCTGCGCTCCAGAGGCCGCTCATTATTAAATTGTCTAAATTGCAGTTGGTAGGTGCACGTGTGTCGTTACCTCCTGGCTTCGTGAGTGGAAACGGTGTTCAAGTCAAACGGAGTCACCTAAAAGAAACAGAAGTGTTTTAACGTCAGCTGACAAACTGTCGATGTTCTATCAGTTATTCGATCTTTTAAGTTCAAAGGCTCGTTTTCTTCTTTTTCTCTTTACAAATTGTCCTTCTGTTTTTTCTGCTTTTACTTGATGTTTCTTCCTAATGTTTTTCTTCATCTTGTTCTTCTTCTCATTTATCTTTCACTTCATGACCTACTTTTCTCCTTCTGCCTATACTTCTATTTCATCTATTTCTACACCTTCTACTGTCACTTTACTGTATTCTACTACTTATTCTACTTTCTCTTCTACTTAATCTTCATCTTCTTATTTTTATACACTCTTATTTTTTATTCTATTTGTACTTTTACTCCTACATCTTCTTCATCTTCTTCTAAAACTTTTTCTACATGTTGTTTTTCTACTTCTACAGCATCTGCTTCTTTTACCACTTCTACTACTTTCACAAGTTCTACTTCTCTTATCTTTTTCCTGTACTTCATGATCTTTTTTTAACTTCTGCTTGTACTTCTACATCTATTTCTACACCTTCTGTTCTACTTTTTCTACATCTTCTACTTGCTCTTCTACCTAATCATCTTGTTCTTCTCCCATTTGTACTTTTACTCCTACATCATCTTCTTTTATTCACCTTCTTGTTCTGGTTCTTCCTTTTCTGTTTTCTCCTTGTTTTCCTTCCACTGTTTCATCATCTTCATAAACCACAAAACAAGAGGAAGAACATCTAAATGAACACGAATTTAAAAAAAAAAACAAAAACAAAAAAAATCTTAACACTCATTTAAAAAAAACAACTGAAGTCACTGAAACAGGTTGTGTTTTATTTAACAATGTAAATGTATTAAAACTTAAAGACAAATACGTTGTTAAATAACCATATATCATATTGCCTATAATGGTAAACAATGCAGTACATTTATCTTTTGGGGATTTTTGTTTACTTTTACAGCTAAACAATTTTTTAATCATGCTTTGACCTTAAAGGATACGAGTCAAAAAGTGAAAAGCCTATTTATCAAAATAACCAAATTATTTGTCTACATAAGCTCCATCAGACTCTAAAAACTTTTGCAATCTTGTGCAGTCTTTCAACAGTTTTGTCTTTGACATTTGTCTAAGAAATATTTCTGTGTGTGTGTCTGTGTGTCTGTGTGTGTATGTGTGTGTATATATATATATAATCTTATTACAATAGTGAACATTTTTATCATAATAAGATTTAACCAGACTTTAACCCTTTTTAGATCACTTATAGAAATACTCTGAAATTCAAAATTTGAAGGATGTAACAAGATTTTGTTACTTTTGTCAAATTTTTCAAAATTGTTCATTGTTATGTAGAAGATCATGGTAAATGACGTTACCATATTTGGTTCTTTACCCATGAGTGGCAAAAAAAGAAAACAAAAGTATATATAAAACATACAAGAAAAACACATGTAAGGTGAAAAGAATATGTATTTTAGAGCATTAGAAAATGGCTTTTACAACATTCAACCAACATGCGTGCTGCTCCAGACCCCTGTCCACATCCACATTCACCCTGTGAACATCATTACATTAGTACTATTACTTCATTACATTAGTACCATTACTTTCTGGTACCTAACAAAGCAGGTCCAGTCCCTGTTCATGCACAGGTGGACCTTACAGACCCTGGAGACCACATTGGACCTCAGATTGTTGACTCACTGGAACTGTTGCCATCACTGTCTTGTAATGTATGCAGAAATTACCAAAAATAGTCACTTGCCTGATAGAATGTTAATCAGTTGTTTTTGATGCTACTCTTTAAAACTGGTTTCAATCATAACAATTTAACAAAACCCTCCTTTTAGACCAAGAAGACCATTAAGACCATTTCCCACCACAAAATAAATAAAGGTGAGTCATGTAGATGAATTGACCCCACAGTTACTCGTCACATGTGGTGGATGATGGTTTACTCTGAATGCTGATCAGCTGATGTTCTCTCAAACACCGTCTGATACAGATCGGTACGGACCTCAGCACACGCAACAAAAAAAACATTCAATTCCTCTGACTGATTTTTATATAAACCATCATTAATGCCACAGTTAATTTCCTTTGTTTGACAAGCTTCGTGTTCAGGCAAAGGAAGTACATTTTCATTTGGATTCGGCAGTGATGTTGAGCGTTTCCAAGTCGACCCATTTGCCAGGACTTTTTTTTTTTTTCCCTGTTGCCTATGAACTGTGTGGAAACCGCACCCGTCCGGCAAAACCCGGCACTGCGTCTTTAACAATCTAATGCTTTATGAGTATGAACCACTGCACATGAGCTAATGCTTAAATGTGGGTTATTCGGTACAAACTCCAACCGTAGGACTAAAACAACATCTTTAATTTTTTATATACGTGCAATGAATATTTACACTTTCCTGGAAATTCTAGTGGTCCTTTGGAGGATTTATGGGCATCAGTTTTTTTACAGTTCTTCCACATATGATAGTAAGTTATATTCATATTGAGCTCGAAATGAGAAGTAGTAAATGAATTCTGGTAATACATGAGGTGTACTATATGGACAAAAGTATTGGGACGTGTTGAATTCAGGTGTTTATTTTCTTACAGAGGTCTGGGCTCCAAAACGATAATGATAAATTTAATTTTAAATTTAATAAGTTTTCTTCTTCCCACTCCCTTTCGAGTAGTACTTATTGAATTTTTCGTTATTCCTAATGTACTTGACAAGTGTTTTTTTTTTTGTCCTTAAATTTACAAAATACTTTATGTATCTGCTCTGCCATTGGCTCTTTGTGTTCATGAATTGTTTCAGTTCTTTCCTTTTGCTTGAAACAACATAAACAAAATGTCATAATAGTTAAGTATTGACATAAATGTAGTTGCATTGGTTAGTTTTGTTTTTTTACCTCCGCCAAGGAGGTTATGTTTTTGCCGGTCTTTATCTGTCTGTTGGTGTTGAAAATAACTTGAAAAGTTTGGAATAGATTTGGATGAAATTTTCAGGAATTGTTAGAAATGGGACGAGGAACAAGTGATAAAATTTTGGTGGTGATTTGGATCACCGTCTGGATCCAGGAATTTTTTTAAAGGTTTCTTTATTATTGGGAGATAGGGCATGATGGCACTGAGTTGCATATGAGGTCATTCAGTGCCATCTAGTGGAGGAAAGTACAAACACTACCTTGGCGGAGGTCTGCGCTCTCAGAATGCTTTTCTAGTTTAAATTATTATATTTGCTTCCAAAATGCCTCAGAGATCCAATTTTACAATAATAATAATAACCAGACCTGATATGCGTGCCAAATTTGGTGAGTTTTTGAAAATGTTTAGGGGGTCAAATTCCAGTTTAAAGTGACCAAGGGAGAAAAATGAGGAGGAGGAGGAGGAGGAGGAGGAGGAAGAGGAAGAGGAAGAGGAAGAGGAAGAAGAAGAAGAAGAAGAAGAAGAAACCTTACAATAACAATAGGGACCATCCCGATGGGCTCGGTCCCTAATAGTAATAGATTAGATTTTTATAGCACTTTTCTAGACACCTAAAGCACAAAATGGTTCAGGAGTTACAATAATTTGAATGCTGTAAAGTGCAAAGTATAGCACCGGTGAGCTTGCCTTTGTTAAAGGGTTAAAATGCATATACTTTCCACCTGATTCAGCCTCACTGTGCAGTAAAGTCCTGCTTCTACACACATCTACACATGGTAAACATGTCTGCATCTTTTCCTCACTTCACCGACCCTCGGTGTGTTCACGTCCTCCCTCCTCTTCACACTTGTTGCCCATCCAGCGAACATCCCCAGAGTCTACAATTACACCCCCCCACCTCCGACCATTAACACAATGTTCCTGTCGTCTCTACAGCGGGCGTCACAGCCCCGACCAGAGCATTAAAAGCATCAAACCGGCAGATGAGAGGAAATGAAACGCGCGCAACTCTGCTGTTTTTGATATTGAAGTACCTTATGTTCCTGCTGATTTTAACTTTCCATTAATGAAACTGTTTGTATTCATGAGCGGTTGCCATGCGAGGCCAGCTGCAAGACGCATGACACATGAGTAATATTTAATGCATCGATTCTTTTTCCGGCTGGTTGTGTTGCAGTTTTCTGCGTTCTCCATCGTCATATTAATGCACGGTGCTTCCTTGTACGTACATGGTGCAGTCCAAGGTTTTACGAAGTCTGAATATAAATAATCAGCCTGTACAAACAACACACGGACACACGTGTGCGTCATCATGCTTCTCGTTTACGTGACACAACGATCGTGTGCTGAGTGATCTGATTGGTTCATGTGTGTGAAGGAGAAGGCGACTGGAGTGAAAAATAGCATGTTGTGCAGCTTCATGATGGGTTTACTTGTTCACCTGTTGAGGACATGAATCAGTGTGTAGTGACATGTAACCAGCCGTTGCTTTACTGCACACGCTTATTTCCCAACTGTTTGTGGTGAATTGACTCATGCGTTACACACAGCGAGGCCTGTTATTGTAGCATCTGATACTTAGATCCACATCTATGTTTAACCTTTTATAGGTCACTTGTAGAAATACTCTTTTTAACCTTATTTTAACCATAGTGTGCTATTGCAGAACATAAGACTTTATTACTTTTGCGAAATTTTTCTAAATTTTGTATTTTGTTGAAACTCAAGGTCCATGAAGTTACCATATTTGGTTCCTTACCTGTAAATGGCAAAAAATAAATAAACGTAATATTAAAGAAATACAAGATTTAAGGTTAAAAATTTAGAACAATTTTTTTTGTGTGTGTGTTATTTTCTATTTAATTGCTGTTGTTTATTTCATTGTGTATTCACCTGTGTTGCCTTCAAGGATTTATGTATGTATGTACTTATTTATCTATTTACTTTTCTGGTATGTTAAAATGGGTGTGTGTGTATCTGAGGTTAATTACATACAGAAGATCTAAGGGATTTGACTTTCATATATTATCCAGTCCAGCTTTATTTGTAAAGCACTTTAAAACAACCACAATGGACCAAAGTGCTGTACAGAAAATAAACAATAAGAGTAAAATACAGAAATAGATTAAAAGGATAGAATCTGTACAATTTAAAAACACCAAATTAAAAATTAATACCAGCACCAAATAAAACAGTTGAAATTATATTTGTTATTATGTTGATAGGAAGCTGAAGGATAGACTGTTGTGTGGGAAGGGGTGGGATTAAATAAGTTATAGTTCCTCCCACTCCTTTTTGAATGTGCGAATGAAGTCATGTTTATGTATGTATAGGTTTTGGTTTTTTTTTTGTTTTTACTTGTCTTGGTGCATATTCAAAATAAATTAAAAATACAAGAAAAACACATGAAAGTTGGAAGGAAAGTGTATTTTAGAACATTAGACCTACATAAGTGCTGATCCAGATCCCTGTCCACATCCACATGATCCCTTTGAGCATCATTCCTTACATTAGTACCATTACTTCATGCTAGTGAAGGGCAAAGACACCCCAACCCATTTTCCGGTGTTGGACGTCGTCGGGTAGTCTGACAAGGTCGGTGACACGAGTCTGTTTGGTGTGATCAGCCATCGTTAAATTGGCTGAAAAGAATGGGGATGACATTAACATGTAATCAGTCACTACCAGTTGTTCAGTCTGACCACTTTAAATGGTGGAGGGATCCCTGAATGAGAAGACCAGAATCTTTCTTCATCCACAAGAAGAAATCTGAGAGCTGACGATGCCAGTATCTTCTTATTACTAGCCAGTACAACAACAATCCTTCTTGACAACCCAAAACTCTGTTGACAACAATAACTGATGACTGCGAGCTCTGAGTTTTGGTCAAAAGAGATGTTCCGTCATTTCCAGTTTTTCCTTTTTTTGGGGCCAGAATACAGACTCTAGCACCACCTGCTGTTATGGAGACATTACGTTTCACACAAGCTTAGAACATTCGCTGAAGTCTGTAGTTGATTTGGTGTGTTCTTCGCACTTTTTTGACGTGTCAGGGAGACGGGAGCTGACTGATCAGCTGAGGTTCCTTTTCTGGTGACAATTAGGAGTCGGTTTGGTGCGTCTTCACCTTAACAAAGCAGGTACACTCGCTGTTCATGCAGAGGTGGACCCTGTAGACCGCATTGGACCCGAGATCGTTGACTCACTGGTTGCTGTCACATTCGGAAATTACCAAAAATAGTTACTAGCCTGATAAAGGGTTAAGTCTGTTTCTGTTACTGGTTTTCAACAGGTGATTTTCACATTGTAAAGAATTGAATAAACAAATATATAAATAAAGGTTTGTAACAGGAATGCCAACAGCAGACCAAAACTTCAGCAGTATTCCTAAACTCCAACTAAACATGTTGCAGCTTCCTTTCCGTCATATTCTTTTGCATCATCAGGAACCGTTCTGTTTCTTGTTGTTCAAACTTTCACCAATGCAAAGTTCTGCAAGCTGTCACCCCACAACCATCTAGAGCTGGTCTCAGTTACCGTGACTTCCTCCCCAGTGGTTTTTGTTGGTTGTTCCAGTTTCAGACTTGTCTTAAATGTGGAATAATCCACGTCAGCAGAGTTCTGTTCGGAGTAAACAGCTGTTAACACTAAGAAACACGATTAGAACCATAACAGTGTGAACATCTGACATTTGTAAACAGTGGAACTTGTGTTCACCAGCTGTACCAGAGATGAACACCAGTGAAGGGGTTCTCTGTAGTATTGACGTTCCAAATTCTTACCAGCAGAGAGCACGAGTACCAGAACACACTTGGAACTAAAACCACCTACGAATCAACCCTTTGTGTCCACACATCTGTGTTACTGTGGAAACATCAAGTTTTCTTCAAAATAAAACTCACAGATGTTCAAAGTAACACTGTGTCTTATACTGTTCATGCACTGCATCAGCTGATAGTTTACATTATCGCTCTGTTAGCTTAGCTTTGTTAGCTTAGCTCTGTTTTTAAACTGAAAACAGCCACAGTAAAACCACTAACCACCTCTGTTTTCTGTTCGGTTTGTGTCGTCAGTAGCTGAACTAAAGATCTGTTTGGAATCGAACAAACAAGATCAGAACTGACAGTTTATCTGAATCACGGATCAACAAACGGCAACTTTGCAAAGATAATAACATCCCATAATAATGTCATAAACCTCAGAATCAAACTCACTGATGTTGAAGAAACTGATATTTCCTCTTCTTCCTCTTTTTCTTTTCCTGCTCTTTCTTCTTCCTCTTTCTCCTCATTTTCTTCCTGTTCTTTGTTTCTTCCTCTTTCTCCTCTTCCTGTTCTTCATCTTCCTCCTCCACTTCTTACTCTTCCTGCTCTTTTTTCTTGCTCCTTTTTCTCCTTCTTTTTCATCTTCTTCCTCCTTTTCTTCCTCTTCCTCCTCCCCCTCCTCTCCCTCTTCTTCGTCCTCTTCCTCCCCCTCCTCTCCCTCTTCTTCTCCATCTTCCTCCTCCTCTTCTTGACTCTTCTTCCTCTACCTCTTTCTCCTCTACCTCTTCTTCCTCTTCTCCTTCCTGTCAGGATTCAGTATTTGTGCCTGATCCTTGTAACATCTGTGGAATCCTAACATTAGCTAAGATAAAGGTCAGTTTCAGTTCTTCTCTTTCGATATTTTTATCAACTCTGAACTGTACGTCTAATCTACATGTTTTAGACTTCCTTAAAAAGTGTCTGGTGTAGTTTAGTCGCATGATAAAAACAGTCAAACCGGGCCTGAATACAACTGATCAACCCGGTGGATGTTTCGAAGTCATCTACAGTATTGGAAACGCACGTCAGATCCTGCATTTCAGATCCAGCAGTTCAGTAGGAGTGAACACAAAGCAGGATTCTTTCTGTGAGCAGACGGTGGCGGAGGTGGGTGGGTGGGGTGGGGGGAGGTTTGAGGAGGCTAAATTCAATGGTAGAAGGAGAGGATTCTTCACTGATATTTTTCTCCTTCTGTGGAGACGGTGCGAGTGTCGCTAGGAGAGTCTCCAGAAGGTTGGTGGATAAATATTTGCGGTGTACGTCGGCCAAGCCTGGCTATTTCCCCACAGAGCGCTGCCCACATATCCCAACTTATATGCATACACCCCCACCCACCTAGGAACACCTCCAACCATGTGCATTCCTGCTCCGTCGGTCCCTCTGTTTGCATAAATGCGCATATACATTCCCACCCGTATTTATTACCCCAATGCGCACAGCAGCGGCCACATGGAGTAACTTAATCTGAAGCCTCTGGTGTGTCGGATGATGGTGGTGGTGGGGGGTGGGGGTGGGGTGGAGTTGGGGTGGTGGTGGGGTTGATGGGTGCGTCTCTATTAATAATTACACAATTGATCATCAGACTGGAGCAGAGGCCATGTTTTGGCATGTGGACACACTGACAAACACATGTTGGCATCACTTTCTAAACACATGGGAGGGGATTTCCAAATGTACCACACACACACACACCACCCCAGAACAGTCCAAAGGATGTTTGATTGTCTTCTGCAGCTTCTTCCTCACTGACAGACAAACATGAGACTCAGCAGGTACTACAGATGTTTAACTCTGCGACGGTGTTAAAACGACTCTAACAGGAACATTTGATCAACACCTTCAGGTGTCAGCGCCTGCATGTTCCATGTTGTTATAATCTGTAAATTTAATCAGTTCAGTGTTCATTTGTGTCTGTGCACACACCAGGGCCATTCCAGGCATTGTGTTGATTTATTCCTTTTTTTTTTTTTTGTCCGTTTTCGTCATTCTTTTGTGTTCGTTATGTTGATTTTTTTTTTTTTTTTTTTCTCAGGTTTTTTTTTTTATTATTTTCTTGACTAAATTATTTTTTTCCACCATTTCATTTCCTTTTCCTAATTGTCTTCATTTTCTGTTCTTTTTTTGTTCATTTTCTTGATATTATTCATTTTTCTTGTGCATTTCGCTGATTTTAGTTTGGTTTCATAATTTCTTAGTTTTCTTCGTTATGTTCATTTTCCTGATTAGTTTCTTGATAATGTTTTTTGTGTTCATTGATTTTCGTAATTTATTCATTACATTTCATTGTCTTAGTTACTTACCTCATTATCCGTTCACTTTTGTTCATTTTCTGCCACATTTTAGATCATTTTGCTAATTCGCGCTCCTGTTTTACCAGCGTTATTTAAATTACCGTAACTCCTCGACCGTTTGGGCTGAAGAGAAAATTCAAATGATTCCTGAAAGAAGAGAAGACGGGCTTTACAGCAATATGGTATGTCACAGGCATCCACTTGGAGTGACTGTCGAATCACAGGCAAGAAATTACACGGAGCAGAGCAGGGAGGGGGTGTGGAGATGCTAGCCAGTTCGACCAATTTTTTTTTCACCATTGTACTTGTCAAAAAACATGTCAAGAAAATCTCTGAGAGAGAGAAAACTTTCTGAGAGGTTGATAGAGGGGGAGAGTGAGCTGGATGAAGGACCGAGTTAGTCTGGAGCAGATCGATCTCAACCAGAGTTAGTAATGCATTTTGGAAAAGCTGCTAAGAAGATCTGCTGGAC
>JAQQZY010000011.1:19395963-19408572 GCA_030068375.1 Ostorhinchus rueppellii
CCGCCTTCACCCTTAAGTAGCTGGGATAGGCTCCATGACCCTAGTGAGGATAAAGGGGATATAGAAGATGAATGAGTCTGGTTTCTTTAGTCATAATAATATAAACTGCTCTAAAAAGTCATGGCTTTCACAGACGTACAATAAATTTCTCTAAAGATATAGTCAGTATTTTTTCTACTTTCATTCATTTACATTTTTCTTCTATTAATCAGATCTCGTATGGAAAAATAACCATTTTTTCCTGATCGCTCCACTGACGCGATGTTTAATGACTTGGTTACATAATGTTTGGTGGCATTTACAGTAAGCTAGCATTTAGCAATAGCTCACTTGTAACACCTCATGTAGCCCTGCCCCTTTTGTCCAAATACGGTCACTTCCAGCTGGAATAAACCAACAGAAACCAAAGAGTGATGTCACTGTTCTACCAACCAGTAATTACATACTTGGACTTACAATAATGTCCTGTGTTTAAAGTGAAGTCAGTTTCTTTCCAGTTGTCACAGTCACTTTATTCTGAGCCTCTAATAAGTATTCTGGTTTTCTTCTTTTGGATGTTCACTTCAGAGCTTCAGCTTTTCCTCTTTTACATAGAACTTCACTGTAATAAACATTAACAAATCACATTAACAAGTTCATAAAGTGATTCTGTCGCTGCCATTTTATCTAAATAATAAAACAAATACAATATAACTTAAAATTTTACACAGGCTACATATATCTCCTCACCGCTGGCATCTTTTCAATCGCTCTCTTTCCTCTTTGTGTCTCAAGTGTAAAACCGATGTGAGAATGTTAACTCATTGTTTCTGGTTTTGTTGTGAAGTGCAAAAATATTAGGGTGAAATTGGAGAAAATTTTTCATACTGCTATAGAAATGGACCCCATATCCCTGATCCCGGGTCTTTCAAGTAAATATGTGAAAAGAGCAGACAGCAAAAGACTGTAATATTCTAAAATTTGCAGGAAAAACATTCTCTTACTGTGGGTCAGTGACAGGATTCCTTCAATATGTAGTTGGCATGTAGCACCCTATAACGTAATAATTTACTGAAAATGTAATAAAATTTGCACTTAACTCGATCGAAAATGTAATAAAACCCAATAATGTAATAAAATATCCTGAGTGATTTTCTAATGTGTGCACTTTAACCCTGTAGTCATTCTGTTGTTTCAAATCCAGTGTATTTAACAGTCTGAGATTCTCAAAACACAAAATGTAGAACTTTGGACTGAAAATGAACATATTTATTACATTATGTGTCAAGTTTGACATTATCAGTTTGGAAAAGAAAAAAAAAGACCACCTGAAAATGTAAAAAAAAAAAAAAAGAATAGAATAGACTTTATTGCCATTTGTACATGAATTTTTAAAAACACAGGTACATTAGAATTTTTGTGTGTGTCCCTGAGTCAGGTAGCTAAGTAACAATAGCAAACTATACATAATAAACATGAATAAAACTACACATTGTAAACATAAGTGAACTTCACCTTATCAGTAAAACCAATGAAATGAGATATGGTGCATTGAGTGGTGACTGAAAATAGAATTATAATAGATAAAAAAAATGTATGATTAGAAAAAAATCCCCAACTAGAGAAGTACTCGGAGAGCGCAGACCTCCGCCAAGGCAGTGGCAGTGTTTGTACTTTCATCCACTAGATGGCGCTGAATGTACGGATCACCACCAAAATCTAATCATCTGTAGGATACCCCATTTCTGACAATCAGTGAAAATTTCATGAAAATCCATCCATAACTTTTTGAGTTATCTTGCTAACAGACAAACAAACACCGGTAAAAACACAACCTCCTTGGCGGAGGTAATAATGTAATAAGGTATTACATTATCAGTAAAAATGTTATTATAATATCAGTCAGGATATTTGATTACAGTCTTGGTGAAGTTATTACATTATTGGGTATTATTACATTTTCGATTTAGTTAAGTGCAAATTTTATTACATTATGAGGAAATTATTACATTATAGGGTGCTACATGGTGGAAAATAATTTTTGATCTGATCCCCTTAGAATATTTGACCAATATCATCCATAACAGAGCAGATCGGTTCTACAGAGTGTGGCCCAGTTTTGGACTATACTGGATCGGACCTTACTTCTACAGTATTAAAAGGACTCGTAGAGGCTTGTTCTTTGTGAGACCTTGAGAAAATAATCTCCGACCCAAAGTAGCTGTTTCCACTCGCAGTGTCCACGTGACTTGCAACAAATCCACTCGAAAACATCTTGAAATGAAAGTTGAAGTTTAGTCTCTAGTCACGAATGAAATAAAAAAAGGTCCTAATTTCTGCCGGAGATGCAGAGACAGCCAGGTAAGAAAAACTGTTCTCTTCTGAAAAGAGAAGCGCGAGACGTTTCCTCAGGGAGCCGAATTGGCCATTTCTTAAAGCAACAGTACATATTTTTAGTCTATGTATAACATATAACGTCATTGTAAAAATGAATAACTTTTGATGTTTTGACATGTTTTTAATAAGAATCATCCTCTTTTCTTGTGTCAGTGTGTGTGTAAGTCTGGGTAAAAGCCTAGTGTGGTCACACTGGCCTTGACCTTTGACCTCTTCATCTTTCAGTTTATGCCAAATTGTGCAACCTTTTATCAAACCATTCAGGATGTGTTGTTATAAATGTAAATAGACTGTGGACACATCTAAAAAGGAAACAGTAGCATTTAACAAAAAACAATCTATGCATATGAATTTGAATTCTTTGAACTTTCCTATATAATACTCATCATGTTAATCAGGAAATAAACTTATCTATGAAATTACAAATTCAAATGACTTTATTTATCTTTTTAAACATTAACTCCTATTTATAT
Source organism: Ostorhinchus rueppellii (assembly GCA_030068375.1). Classification (NCBI taxonomy): domain Eukaryota; kingdom Metazoa; phylum Chordata; class Actinopteri; order Kurtiformes; family Apogonidae; genus Ostorhinchus; species Ostorhinchus rueppellii. The sequence continues at coordinate 19,398,813 of JAQQZY010000011.1, forward strand.
CAACATAAAGTCTACTTTGGCCGCTACAGGACTGTTGTGAACTTCAATGATATTCATAAATATAACTTCTGTACATTGTAAATCTGATTTACTACCTTATGTATCAAGATGTGTTTGTTTTATTTCTTACGTAAGAGCTGATGTATATGTTTTGTTTTGCGTTTAGCCTTTAGAAGACAGTTTTGTTGTACGCAAAACCAAAAATTGCAATAAAAACAATGGAGAAAAAAAACACATACAAAAATACACATTTGCCGTTTCAAAACTTCAGTTCTTTTTTTCCTCAAGTTTTATTTATTGAATTTTTACACTGTAACAATCATAAATGTACAATAAAATAAACCAACACACTTATGTAACCCTGCTCTAATGGAGTCCCAACCCTGATGCACGCCATACTCACACAAAAATATGGAAACGCACACATCCACAATGAATACATAAAATAAAAGTGATTTAAAAAATCAGTTCTGTAACCCACAACAGACGTCAAAGTATCTCCGTCTATTCCATCCATACATTCTACGACCAAACAAAGTATAACGCCATTGTTCTTGCTGTGATATTTCCGTCGTACCTGGGCTGTGTTGTGTGAATATTCTGACATGATTCCTGGATCGCTTTTCCCATGTGCAGACTCACATTCGCCTGCAGCCATAGGTGTCCTCCCTTTTCTCCTTCCTGCTGTTCTATTTATCACTTTCATCCCGTCTGAGTCTGTCTTTTTCCAGCCTATTCCACTGTATCAGTAATTCCTCTTGTTGGTTTTCGGGTCATGCTGTTCCCGACTCGATAAGCTAACGCTGATGTCTTGCATTACGTGCTATAATGAACCTGATAAGCATGACGTACAGTCCACGCATGTCATAATATTTATTTCTTCATATCAGAGTCGGTGTTTATTCTCAATCTAACCAAACCTTTCTTTGTGTTTTTTCTAGAGTGCTGATGTCAGTGCGTCGTCCTTGTGGAAACAATCTGGTACTACTCAGATTGCCTCAAAGCCCCGCCCCCTACCCCCCCTTCCCTTCCTTTTTTTTAGACAGCCAATCACAACCAGAGAGCAGCTGGATAGAACACGCCCCCTGAAGCACTTTGACTGATGGAAGATGTGTTGTGGTTGTCTTTTTTTCCCTCCTTCTTCACTTTCATGTTGTTGGTTGTGGAAACCAACGGGGATGTGTGCCAAATGACATTCACGAAAAACTATTTGCTGCTCTCATTCCTGGAGTGAAAACCAATCAGAGAGCGGTACAAAAGACATGGAGATCAGTGTTTTATTTGTTGTATTTTCTTAAAAAAAAAGGAAAAAAAAAGAATCAATGATTCAATGAGTACGATGATGGCTGACTATTGAGTGTGTGAAATATATAGAGTTCTATATCTGCTCAGAAAGTGCCTCATTTTCAGATCGTAGCCATTTTACAACAATCTTTTACTTAGCCTTGACTAACTAAAGCTTTTGGTTTCTGTAGTTTGGAAACAGCAGCAGAAAATTTAGCTGATAGCACTGGTGTGGGCTTTCCAAATAATGGTACTAGCAATCTACTGGCTTTCCTGTCAGCTTCGACAGATATTAGCATCTGTTAGCTTTCTGCTTGTTCAAACTTGCGCCTCTTTCCTACTTGTCTCTTTCTTCTACCTTTTTTACCGTTTATTTTCATCATGTAAAGGAGCCATACATCATAAGTATTAAGACACAAATCCAAACAAAAGGTACTTGTAGCAGTAAGTTGCAGTTTAGCTAAAGCCAGCTAGGTCAGATTAACATATTAGCATGGTGCCAGGATGTAAATTCACTGTCCTGCTGACTACAGCTCAGGGGAGACCCCTGACATAGAGCCAAGCAATCCCATTAGTGCTATTAGATCCAGACACTTGTGTCTCACTTAATCCCCTTCGTCTCAGGATGCTAAATAACATACGGTACGTCCAGCCCAGGATAGAGACCCTATCAATAGCCATGCTAATGCTAGCTCTGCCGAGGCCAGCATTAGCCCATTTAACAGGAAGCACACTGCTGTCAGCACAAGGAAGGGACTCATCCTTCAGTTCAGTCAGCAACAACCTCCAGAATAACTTTACTGCTTTGGCTTAATTTATACAAAGAGGACGTTTTAATAAAGTTTTCCCATGTTTATATTTGTCAGCTGATTGGACTGAACGTGGATCAGCCCTGGTTTCTGTCTCCGCTCCTTCCTCCTCTGTCGTTCGCTTGGTTGGCTCTACTTTAATCTCTGCTATCTATCAGTACTAAGTGCCTGTCTGTCCTACTGGCCCGTCTGTCTCTCTTAGCAGCTAGCACTTGTAGGGCTGTCTTAGCAGAATATATCTATTTTTGTGTCTATTTTTTGTGTCTCTTGGCTGTACAGTTCTCATGAAATAACCTTGTTTGTGTTGTGTGATGGTGACCTATCAAAAGACTTGACTGACGGCCGTTGTCCCGAGCGGAGGAATTTCAGGCTTCGCCGCTTTGGAGGACTTTATCGCAGGCCTGTCTGTGCCAAAACACAACGACAACAACAACAAAAACAGACTACGCTCCTCAAGAAGCAACCGTCAGCCCTCAAGCCTGGATGTGCTGCTTTGTTTTGTTGTGTTCTCAGTGTAATCTCTGTGGTCGCTGTTCGGCGGCGGCGATGGGAGAACAGCGCTGACATATCTCGCCTCGCAGTCTGCTTATGTGACGTGGTGATAAAGGTCATCGTGAAGACTCGCGTACGCTTTAACCTTGGATTTGCCTGTGACTTTGAGGATTTACAAAAAGAAATGCATGAAGAGAAAGGAAAAAGCCACCGTGGAAAAAACAAAACCATCTCCTCTCTGCCAACGTCCATGTCTGCGTCGCTGCAAATTGTACGTGTGTTTGTCTGCAGCCGTAAGAAGTTCATGAACTCGGTCACATGACACGTCGTGGGGTTTAGAGCAAAACAATGTGGCTTTATTACAAGCAGATTGAGGCTGTGGGCTGAATTGCGCCTAATTACTAAACTAATGCCGAAGTGGGAAAGAAATAATTGGACTTGAAACCAGATTTGCAGACGAGCGTATGGAAATTACACATGATGTTTTTTGAGAACGGTGCACAAACTTGAAAGTAGACTGTGGAGAGCAGATGTCATTATCCTGCCAATGAAAACCCCGTCTCGCTCAAAGCATCTGGTGGACTTTTCGAACGAACTGTGTGGATTTTTGTTTTTCTGCTCTCAATGAATCTGTTCTTTCAAATGTTTTAATCTGAAGCTTCATGTTCCGTCGGACATCATGGAGCGTCACCGTGGCTGTATGATTTTACTCAATACATTGTTAGAGATGTTTATAAAATGAGCAGGAAGGTGCTGCTGATGCTCTAAGTTGTTTTATCTCTTCCTCTTGTTCTCCCGAGGGATGGTACTGAATGCGAATATTGTGAGATTTGCCATTGATGTAGACAGTTTTACTTCTGTTGCTTGAGGAAAAAAAAAAATCTGACTAAAAGGAGAAAAAAAAAGTCAAACAGAAGACAGACTTGTGGTTTCTTTTGTTTTCTGTGTCTTTCAGCAGAGTTTACTTTTTGACTGATGTAATGAGGTAATCGGCGATGTTTAAGTAGTGACAGAAAAACAACAGCGCTACTGATCTGAGGATGAAGATGAAGACGAGGCTGCAGTTTTCAGGCTGAGGCGAGTGGGAACCAGGGCTGCAACTAACGACTATTTCCACAGTCGACCAGTAATCAACTCCTTTAATAACTAATCTGGAAAAAAAACAAAAAAAAAACACCCGCTCATTTATTACAGAAATATCTCCTGCACAATTACAATGCCTAACTAAGTTTGTTAAATATTCAGTTCTGCGGTCGTCATATCAGTCTGCCATGGTAAAGAATAACTTGAGCTGAAAGGTGAAGCCCTCCATTTACCGGTCAGTCTTTGTTCCCACTCTGACCTGTGGTCATGATTCAAAGGACAAGATCCCAGATACAAGTAGCAGAAATGAGTTTCCTCTGTAGGGTGGCTGCTCAGAGTGAGGAGCTCAGTACCAGGAGGAGCCGCTGCTCCTTCACACACAGACATCCGTTTCAGATGTCTCCTGGACACCTCTAGGGAGGTGTTCCGGGCATGTCCAGCCAGGAGGAGGCCTCGGGGAAGACCTAGGACATGTTGGAGAGGCTATGTGTCTTAGCTGGCCTTGGAATGCCTCAGGATCCCCCCGGAAGACCTGGAGGTGGTGTCTGGGGAGGAGGAGGTCTGGGCATCCCTGCTGTGACTGTTGCCTCCACAGCCTGGTCCAGGATGAGCAGTAGAAGATGGATGGATGTTCAACAAATATTGCAAGTAGTAATAAAATACTTTTCCCTTAAACAAAAGTTCAGTTTGTGCAGAACAATTCCAGTTTCTAATAGTTTGTTAAACCAATACTACTAACGGCAATAAACAAAAAAAAAAATTCCCATAAACAAAAGTGCATGACATCATTTGTCCCAATGTTCAAATTTTAATACGAAATAGATCAATACTGATCCTATACTAAGTAAATACAGGGCTGTTATGGCAACTACTGACACTTTTCACTTGAAATTTCATGATCATTGAATGATTTTTATGGTTTTGCCCTTAGTTTATCATGATTGTGATAAAATAGGACAGATTTTAAACAAATAACTTATAAAGGAACTGCATTTGCAAGAATCAAAACTGCAGAACTGAGAAATGCAACTTTGAACGGTTTACAGTTTAGCAATATATCAATTCAACAATCTAAAACACAAGTGAGCATAATAAACAGGAGTTCAGTTTGACCATAAAGACTGGGAGGGAAACCGCCATCACACAGACAGTCAGGAAATAGGAGTACTTTGCACTGGTAATCGTTTAGAAGAACTACTGTAAAAACCTCATTCTCATCACACTATATTGATCTGATACTGATACTGACATTGGTATTAATATTTAGATCAATCTTATCCTCTCCTATTGTGAACCAGTCACAAACCTCTCCATGGAACGCCTCAGATGTAAACCCAACCCTGTCGCTCTAATGTGGAAAAAAAGAGGCCTGATTGTTTTTCTCACCGTCTTGTTCCTGTTTCCTCCCATTGATAAGATCAGTTGCACTCGTTTCTGGCAGGTTTCCAGCACTTCCCCACCTCCCTTACTGCTACTTTGACTAACCGTCCATGATGCAGTTTTATTTGATGCTGCCCACTCACTCAGCCATTGAAGTGAATTAATGAAGCCTTTGTCTGGTGTGATTAGTGTTCAAATGACTACTACGATAACAGGCAGTGAGAAATAGTGAAATAAAAACAAATACAAAGAAAAACTAATGAACTTCGTGAAAAACTGGACAGGTTTCTCAGAATTATTTGACTTAAATGTAAGTAGCTTGTTTTACTAAAGCTGTGGTATACAGTTAGCATAATAAAAATATTTTATGCATTTTTATTTTACAATTACTTTTCTACTAAAATATTAATATTGTAACAGTATTTGACATCCACCATCATTTTGGTATCTTGGAACCAGAAATGACCATATTTGGAGAAGAAGGTGGAGCTGGCGATGAGCAAGAGGTTAAACTCACCAAGCTAACGCTAACATATTGAAGACAGACACGGCTGTGGCAACCCGATCTGAGTACCCGTGGGATGTGAGTCGTGCAAGCACAGTACATGTAAAGTGGATTTATAGGATATTTTATGACAACAGGTTCTCAATGCGAGTCGCGCATGTGTAAAGAAACAAATTTGTAACCGGATGTAGAAGCGAAGTTTTATTTTTTAAAGATAAATTTACTAGAAGTGAAGTTGTTGTGAACTGCTATATGCGTGAATGTGGGAGATTATGAACACGTTTTCAATATTTCCCGTTTTCTGGCAATAGATAAGTATTCGTCTTGCATGCACCATTTCAACTGGTAAACATTTAAAGTACGGCACGTCAGGAATATCCTCTCAAATTATTGGAGAAAATAGTTTGATTAGTCACCGAGATAGTAAGGTGAGCATCAACGTAACTACTAATATATTTGAAATTGCCGCTGAACCTCTTGCGCATGCACGACTCACAAAAAATTTTGCCCATTTTACACAAGTTGTGTATCTGCTGAACTTCGTGACTAAAATATTATTTTTCAGATACATGGATATGATGAAAAACCCTGCTTGGTGACAGTTTGGAATACCAAAAAGAAACGGGAGCAAATTCAAGTAAAATCTGTTTAAGAAAATTTTCTAATTGTGTTTAGACCATTTTATTTACTATCAATACCATCAATACTCTCAATCCTATCAACCAAACCCACGTTGGAGACAGGAAGTGAATGGTTTTGTATCACTGGTACCATCTTTGTTAATGGAAGTCTTCATCACCAGGTAATTTCACCATCTTAATTAAATAACACATATTTGGTCAATGTACATATATGAACATGTGCACTGAATAAAATTAGATATAAATGTGCCAGATTATAACAAAAACGCTAATTGACAACATTCACTTGGTCTACCTTATAACTGGTGTTAGCTGACTAGCCATATAATATCCTATAAAAACAGGCAGTGTAGCTTTGTTATTCCAACCAATTCTGGAATAAAATACTGGTAAATTTCAAGCATCATTTAAGACAGAATCTGCTGAACGCTAGTGATGGAAGTTTGGTTCTTGTGACTCGGCTCCCAAAGTGAGTATGAACGGTTGTGTTAATAAACCCTTTGGCATTCAGGGGTTTGATGCCAAGCCTTATAATTGCCTCATTTTGTGCATTTATTCTGTCACAAAAGCATTCTTACTTTAGTATTTTAATACAACATTTAATTACACACAAATTGAAACACTGCAAACGAATCCACAGAACAGGACCAGAGTTAAAAACAGAACCAGACCAGTCTAATGCGTCTGTTTGTGGTGGAACCTGCTCTTTCTGGGATTTTCATTTTCCAGAGCAGGAACATTGTTCTGTTATTTGCGTCGCCTTTAAACTGCAGCCTGATACAGTTTATTTTTTTAATTATTTAAAGTGTGTTTCTTGTATTTATTACCATTTTTCATGATGCACTTGGACTCTCCTTCTTACTGTGGTCTCACTTAGGATCACAGTGGAACGTCCGTCCCCCTCTTTGCTTTCACATAATGTAATGATGTGTGGATATGTCCTCGCACCCAATTGGCTGCATGACCCCCATGCTGCTAACCACATGTGAGGACACGGGTCCAATCAAAACTAAATTCTGAGTAGCGCTAACACAGATTGAGAGAGCTGAGCAGCAAAAGGGGTAAAAACTGGGGAGCCGGCTCTTCTGATTCACTACAAAGCATCAGCTGAACGAACCCCGCTCCACTGAACATCCTGTTTGTGTTAAATACAGCTACAATACAGTGGTTTCTATGGAAAAAGTTCTTTATTCAATAAACAGAAGCTCTGACTTAGTTTAGTGTTGGCTGACACAGGTAGCACATTGGGTTCCCACCAGCAGAGCCGGCCCAAGCCATAAGCCAACTAAGCATCTGCTTAGGGCCCCGCTGCCACTAGGGGGCCCCTAGAGCAATTAAGGAAGACACTCTTTTTTAATCTATTTGCATGCATGAGTGATGATTTATATATGATTAAAATTATATTACTGTACAAAAACACACTTTTCTGTGGTGCTGTTGATGTAGGTCTAGTGATTCTTCCTGCTTCGGTTTAAATGTGTGAACTCCACTGCACCAAAATGTGTTCCTCCTGCCATATAGTGCGCACTACGCATCCAACTCACGAGTACTTCCAATCAAAACAGTCACAAAAAAGGACGTATCCTTCTAAGGCTGAAAAAGAAAGTGGAAAGAAGAGGAGAAAAACAAAAAACAAAAGAGGGCCCCTAAGTCCAATTTGCTTGGGGCCCAGTGGAGGCTTGGGCCGGCACTGCCCATCAGTCAGTGTTTCCACCTCCACAGTAATCAAAGTATTTTTCCAGAAAGTTGGTAGAAGTTGCTCAATGATGTCATCACCTAATTTTCATAATTGGACAATAGGCAATACAGTAGTTTAATAAAGTTTAGTTTAGTTAAATTTAGTTGTTTTAAGCTTCATTGACTTCAGTTTGGTTTTTAACTTGATGGTCCACTTAGGAGCCTACTACATTAAAGTCTTCAGTTGGACAATGAGGACTTTAATGTTTTGACACTTTTCATTTTCAGCCCTCAGATGAATAAAATGAAAGGCTTTAAAAGCTGAATACCTGGGTTTTCACGTATGGCCGCTTGACTGAGTTATTAATCAGCTGATTATAGAGGCTCAAACAGTAGAGTACATAATTAAAGGTTTTCTTCCATATCCTTCATAAGGTAAAGCTAAGTGTTCGTAGACGCAACTAAACCCACGCTGAACACTATAATAACTCTGCTCTTATCTCGTGTGGGATCCTCTATCATCGTCATCGCCGTCTCGTTGGCAGATGTCGAAGTAACTCAACACCAGCTGCGTAGATGTTAGACATGAAAATACAGTAACACAAAGCCGACCTGCACCTGCACAAGCTCTCACTTCCTTTTATTAAGTCAAAATAAGGTAAATGTGGACAAAGAGAAGCTGGTGTAGGACAGTCACAACCCCACACCCACTCCTGAAGGGACACACAAACCCGGCTGACCCTGGTTCACCTTCTGGTTCTGCTTGTCTTACACTTTAAGCTAAATGGACCTGGGGTTTCAGAGCCCACTTCATATTTAGGTCGAGTAGTTTCAGCAGATTTACTACGACATGACTGACCATGATTTATTAAACAGGCTATGAAGCTAATGTTAGCTCAAAAACTTACATCACAGATCATAATAGATATACAATGGTAGCATGCTAAATTCAGCTAACAGTTAGCAAGGTTGTAGATTCAAATCAACTAATCATCCTCAGGGAAAAATTCATCTTTCAGCCCAACTTCTAATTACAGATGCACGTAGCTACCAAAAAAAAAAACAAAAAAAAAAAACTTAACATCTTGACTAAAGACATGTTTAACTATAATACTTTTAGCTAACAAGATAAATAAATGTTGATCAAAAATATCTTTGTTCTTGTAACATGAACTAGTGAGGTAAGATCAGCTAGCATGCACTGCTAAGGCAACAACAGCTATTATTAGTAAGCTAAGTTTAACTACTAGCAAGGTAATGGCAGTGGAAATATTAAGTCTAAACATGTTTTTACTGTTCAAGTTTCAACAGCAAGATTACATTATCTACCAAAGTAACAGTTGCTAATATTGGCTAGAGAGTTATATTCAGCTAATGTTAACCAGAGTGGCGCTATTAGCTAACAAGAGCTAGTGAGGTAAGATTAGCTAGCATTCACTAAGGCAACAACAGCTATTATTAGTGAGCCAGGTTTAACTACTAGCAAGGTAACAGCAGTAAAAAATACCAAGACTAAACATGTTCTTACTCTTCAAATTAAATTTTAACAGCAAGGTTGCATTATCTACTGAAGTACCAGTTGCTAATATTGGCTAAAGATAATGTTAACCAGAGTGATGGTATTAGCTAACAAGAGCTAGTCAGGCAAGATTAGCTAGCATTCACTAAGGCAACAACAGTTCCTATTAGTAAGCTAAGTTAACTAGTAGAAAGGTAGTGGGAGCAAAAATATAAAGACTAAACATGTTTTTACTTGTCAAAAGAATTAACATCAAGATTACATTATCTACTGAAGTAACAGTCACTAATGTTTTTAGTTTATTTATTTAAAAGGGACCATGTACAATTATAACATAAATGTTGCCATTTGATGCATTGTACCAGAGTTA
>JAQQZY010000011.1:19437947-19452480 GCA_030068375.1 Ostorhinchus rueppellii
AAAAAACATGCATCTTATCTTATCTTATCTTATCTTATCTTATCTTATCTTATCTTATCTTATCTTATCTTATCTTATCTTACATCCTCTTGGCTGCAGTCATGCTTCCGTCTTCTGAAACCACAAAACCCACTCCCACCATGACCAGGGCGGCGGTCCCAGCTGTGCCCCCCAGCCCCAGCCCCACCCCTGGGGAGCACATGGATGTGGAGTGTCCCATCTGCTACCAGGAGTACGACCAGTTCACCAAAGCGCCCCGGATGCTGGAGTGTCTCCATGTCTTCTGCTCCGAGTGCCTCCAGCGGATCCAGCTGTGCCCCTGTGACCCCCCAGACCCCCGCGGGCCCCCGGCCATCCCCTGTCCCCTCTGCCGCCACCTCACCCCCCTGGAGACCGGGGATGCCCTCTCCCTGCCCTGCAACTCCCGCATCCTGTCCAGGCTGCCCCCAGTGGCCTTCCGCCTGCCCGTTACCATGGCGACACGCCTGGCTACGGTCACGCAGAGGGTGGTTCTGTCCCTGGAGGGAGACAACAACGACGCCCGCTTCATCATCCTGCCCACCGTCAGCCTGCGAGTGCAGCAGATGCACCCGGACAGGCCGTACGGAACCGCGCCGGGGCTGATGGGAGAGGAGGAGGTCATCCAGCAGAGCAAGAGGACGCTGCTGTGTGTGCAGGTGCTGGCTGTCATCTTCTGGGTCATGTTCGTGGTCGTCTGTGTGATAGGGGTTGTGTTTGGACCGCACATCCTAAACAGGAAAGTCTAACAGGAAAAACACATTTTGTCTCTATTTATTACATTTATCATTAAAGTCACCATTAAGCAGCAACTGAATGTAGAGTTCAGAGGCGATAAAATCAACAGAAAATAATCCAAATGTGCTTAAAATCAGAGAAAAATAAAATTATAATAAATATTACTGAGGTAAGCAACAATTTGAGGAAAATAAACAATCAGATTACACAGTAATATTCACAAAAGAATGAAGAAAATGTTAAAAATGACTGAAATGAACAAAGAACTAAGAAAATAACAAAAAGTAAATGTTTTAGCTGAGCGTAGTGCTTTACACTAGATGAAATGTGCTGTTTGCAGGATAAGATGAGTTAAAATAAGAAGTAACTGAGTACAAATATTTTAGTAGAGTTTCCAGGTTTCTGTGTTTTTGCTGAATATTTATTTTTCTGAAGACTTTTACTTCCACTCCCTACATTTTGTTATAAAGATGAATCCTTTCCACCCCTGTCATTTTTCAGAACAGAATTTAGACTTGATGCCTTTTAGGAAACGTATTCTAATTTTGATAATCATCATCAGAGCACATCTTTCCAAAATAAAGACTAATAAAAAAAACACATTTGAACTAAAACAGGTTCCATAATCTGCCTGGCTGAGACCACATTTGACTTTTATACTAAATATACAGAGTCCCGTTTCCCTTTTACTGCAGTAAATTGAGTCATCTACTTTTACAACAGTCATATTATCTGCTCTTTTACTGGAATAAATTCATTGTATACATTTACCACATCTTCTACATTCATAAATAATGAAGATATTTATGACATTATGTTTATTTCCTATTTATTTATTGTCTACAAATCCTCACTGAGCTGCATCTTTCCTGCTCCTGTGTTCATTATAAACTGGTGAAGAGCTCCCTCTAGTGGTTAATTTGGATATTGACCTTTTAACCTCCATGTTTTTATGGAGCTGTGAACTTTGGCTCAGGGTTAGAGTAAGAATTGTGAAACTATAATACATGTAATAGATTTTAATTAGAGGGTGGTGTCTTCTAATCTGTGTTTAAAATGTAGTTAAAACACTTATTTATTTATATCAGCTCACATATTTCTTAAATTTAACCCTTAAATATGTGAATTTTAAGAGAGAACAACTCAACTCTAATATTTGCATGTTTTAATGATCACACAGTGGAGATACTTATGCATATTCTGTTCTCTATCAAGCAAAAACTCATACTAAAGCAGCAATACATTAAATATTTCATGCAAATTGCTGCAAAAATAGTCAAACTGAGTGTTTGTGCCAGTAAAGTGTACACAAACCATCAGCAAGGAGCACAAATTATGCAGTGAAATGTGTGCACAGCATAGCAGACCGCAATAAAGTTTTATTGTGCGTTAAGTACACACACCTACATGTGAAGGTTTCCAAATATGGATGTGTATTATTAAGAAACACAGAAACAAATGAGGGGAAAAGAACAATAAAAATGCAGCAGAAGTAAGTAAAAAATCTTTGTGCAGGAAGAAACAACTGAAAAAAAGCAAAACCTCCACTTCTCACATAACATGCAATGAGTGGAGAACAGTGAAATGTGTTTATGATTTTGTAAAAAAAAAAGTGTCATAAATGTATAAAATGAGTGTAAAATCAGTTTGGGACACTTGGTAAATGCATTGGCTTCAGAGGTTGCACTTTAAGAACCAGCTTTATTGTTTAGAAGCTCAAAAAATAACTAAAAATCAGAGGTGCTCCGGGGTTTTTCACTCATTTACATTCTTTTCTCTGTGGTTGTTTGATAATGTCACTATAGAAAACATTGAATAAAAAAAATTGCCTTACATTTGTGCCTGATATGTGTGTGTGTATAAAAAATGACAGAAAACTGGTAAATACAGCTGTTTTTTCCCTCGTACTTGTGTGTTTAACCTTGGTGGTTAAACAGTACACGGTGTTCCCTTTTCCTACATCTTATTTATGGAAAAGGCATTTTATTTCCTTGTCGTTCAAGCTATTCATAGGATAAACAACTTAATTTCAGGAGCAAAACAATTGCTTTCGATGCCAATAACCTGGTTTTGGTAACTGGTGAGATGCAAGAGCCAAATTGAATCATTAGTATTAATGGTTTTAGTGAGAGTGATGAATAGAATAACGAAACAAATGACAGTAAATTTTTCCTAATGTAGTTTTCTGTCTTCTCAGTGGTCGAGCATGATGAAGGAATGTTTTGAAGTAAAAATAAAAGGTAGAAAAGAAATTAAGGAACTAGTCATGAAGTTGAGCAAAAATGATCATAAATTAAATTCTAATAAACAAAAGGAAGAAAAGAAACAAAAAGGATCAAAATACTTACAAAAAATGAAAAAAATAAACATAAACAACAAAATTATCAAAAAAAAATAGTAATTCAGTTTACACTAAAGTGGACAAATAGACAAAAATAACTCAACTAAGTAAAATTAACATGAAATTTTTAAAAATCTAAAGAATCACAAAGGATACATAAAATGAGAAATATTACCAAAACATGAGCAACTAAAATGATCAACATAGGAACAACATAATTAAAACTTAAAGTTAACAGTTTATGAGATATGACAAAATGAGAAACAAATAAGAAAACAGGAAATAAAATGAAGAAAATAAAAAAAGTTAAAGCGTTAAATAGAACAAAAATAATTACCAAAATAGTTTTAAAAATTTATCACAAAGATAAACAAAAAAATTGTAATAGTATTCATTAAAACTTTACGAAGAAGATCAACAAAACACAAATAAATATTCTGAGAAATATCTGTGGGTGGATCTGTGTATTTTATTCATTTTACATGAATGAATGATAAATTTGTTCGTAAATCTGACATTAATCTGGTTCAATGTACGTAAAACACCTCAGAGTGGGTGGGTAAGAGAAGGGGCGACGTAACCAGAAAAGGGGCTTACGTGTGACGTCACACGCCGCGTTGGCTCGCAGAAAGTGCAGAAAAGTTCCAGACCCCCCCCCTCCGTATGTTTTTGTTGGGGGAAAAGTTGTCGGTAGTTCGGTCGTGTGAATGTAGCGTGTCGGTCGGTTTTCGCCCCGCGGTTCCAGGGGGTAGGAGAGTTTTGTGCATTTGGGTGAAGTCGGACACGGGTTTTTGAGAAGAGTTTCACCGCGTTCCGACCTCCGGCTCGGACTGAAAGCCTTGGCGGCCGTCACCGTCTCACCTCCGCCGTTAGCCACCTAGCTAGCTCCGCTGCGCCGCTAGCTAACAGCCCGACAAAGTGAACGCTACCTCGCCTCGCGCAAGTGGGCTTCCTCTGGTAACCTCCGGCTACGAGGAGCAAAAAAACAGCCGCAGAGATGGCGGAAACCAAAATAATCTATCACATCGACGAAGAGGAGACGCCGTATTTGGTGAAGATTCCCATCGCTGCCGAAAATATAACTTTGCTGGATTTTAAACAAGTCTTGAACAAACCAAACTACAAGTTCTTCTTCAAGTCTATGGACCAGGACTTCGGGTGAGCTGCACTGATTTTTTTTTCTTCTTCACCAGCGGCGATTAAGAGAAACTGATAAAGGCTCTTGAGTGCAATGAAAAGTCAGGAAAATAGGTTAAGAGTGGCTAAAACAAGCAAACAGCTGAGTTAAACGGTGTTTGCACGTACCAATCACAGCTTTAATGAAATGCATGCCTGTTGTCATGCAATCCTATCTTGTGACCGACTTAGAATATTTGTCATAGGGAATAAGGGATGTTAAGAAGAATAAAGTTGACTGAAACCAGCCAGTGAAGTCTTTATCCAAGCAGAGGAAGTTCTAATGGGCAGTGATGAATAATAACCAAGTGGTTCTATAAATACTAAGGTATGTAGGCTAGGACATTTCTTAGGAAACATCATCATTACAATGGGAGGCATTCCCTGTCCCTGCTGCTTTTCTTTACTCTAATCCTCATCCCTCCCTCCCTCCTTCAGTCCATCATCTTGTGAGATCCTTGCCTTTTCTTTCTTTTGGGACTGAAGCCAGGGTTTTGTCTCCTCTCTTTAACACTTTAGCCTGTCTGCCATCCTTTCATTCCCCTCGCCTTCCTCCCTTCCCTCTCCTTTTCTCCCACTCCACTCCCACTAGAAAAAGCTGTCTCCTCTCCTCTATCAATTAATCTACTTCTTTTTTCTCTCTCTCATGGCCGCTGCTGTGCTTTTTCCTGCACAGGAATGTGTGTTCGTGGTTTATTCACCCAGCAAGACCCTTGGGGCTTTCTGTTAAATGAATTGTAGTCTTGGATGAGTATTAAGGCTGGGCGATTTGCCTCTTTTTCCTCTTTGGATGGCACCATGGAAGCTTGTGCCAAGAAGGCTGCAATGTCAACTCCAGCACCCCCATGAAAAGGATAAGATGGCTTTTCATCAGCCTGACAGAGCTGGGGGCAGAGGCTGTCCCTCAAATGCACACGCCATTAGAATAATAATCAGCAACAGCATCGGTGACTGACTTGCTCTGATTTTTCTGACCACCTTCGATTGGTGGTCAGTTAGTTCAAGCACAGACTTCACAGCAGTTTGATCAAAAATGTACAGCTTTTATCAACAACAGTTTATTTGAATGCAGTTAAGAACTTGTTTTGCATTTGGGAACTTTAGTAATGAGCGTTGCCTGCATCATGTACACGATTTTTTTAGCATTTTTTTGGCCTTTATTTCAAGAAAGACAATCCTACTTTAGGAGCATTTTGCAATCATACTTCTCATTCAGATTGTTCATTTTATGAGTCCAGACACACACTCATTTGTGGGATTTTCATAAAAAAAAGGATTAATATCTTCATTTTGCAGTGTCAAGGTTATTTCCCCTTCTTTCAGCTATCTGTATCTTATTACATCAACAGTCCTCATCATTCTTTGAAAGAACAACATCTAGGGGCTTTTTGTAATACTTTAGTTACATTGTGCTTCCTTGTGTGCACATGTTCCACCAAAACAATTTATGTCCTTACTCTGTGTGTATTCACTATAGCATCATCCTGCAGTCAACATAAGAACCCAGAGAACTTTGACCTTTATTCCAGAATGATCCTCAGTGTGTCAGATCTATCTACAGCACAGACACAGAACTAACAAAGTGCGGAAATAAGTCTGGAAATACTTAAGTGTCTTAATGCAGAGATTGGCTGATTTGGACATCAAGCTATTATTCCTGGCAGATCTTGGCTCCTGTAGAGGCTGATGACCGATATTAGGCTCCTCAAATGAAGTTACTGACTTTAGAGAAATTTTTTTTAATAGAAATTCAATTGTGCCTAAAATTACCTACATTTCAATGGTTAATTTGATGTTAAGTGATGCAGATTCATTTATTTATTTATTTGATTTCTTCATTTATTTTGGTATTCACTACTTTAGCTTCACTTCAGTTGTCTCTAATGAAGTAAAACATGGGAAATTCCCAACATCATTGAATATTTTTCAAGGGGTACTGATATTGCCTTTTTCCTGTTTATAATAAAGTAGTATGGTTAAGGATGGCTCCTTGTACATTTTATAGCATTATTACGCTTTTATATCCAACAGTTAGTATTGTATTGAATCAAATTGGGACCCTGTGAACTGAAATTGAATCAATTTTGGAAATCGGTTGTGATGTTCCTGCTAAACTGGTTACATGGATAACCAAACTGAGTATTCCACTACTATACACACAGACTCAGATTAACATTTATTGTCTCAATATATGTTTAACTAGCCTATGTTACTTGTCTTCATTTACTTCTTTTTGTTAAAAATAGGGTGTTTTTTTTTTTTTCCCCACCTGTGATGAACCCATTTAATGATCTAATCCATCGACCACTGACTTGAGAAGGTCAGCAGAAGATATTTGTACATATCCACAATCTTGCTGATGTCTAAATCTTTCTGAACCACTGTCAGTATGAAAAAAAACCACTGGATTGTTGGTTTATGTACAACTTACAAATACTCAGAGGATATGTGTCGCAAACTGGCAGTGAACTCAACTAAGACACACTATCTTGTGTTGTCCAGTTTACAAAAGTTCCTAAAACCTGAATAATATTGATGTTATCGTTCATGTCTTGATCAGAAAATGCTCCATTTGGCTAAATTTCAACATTTTCCTATTAAATATGCTATGTACTGACTGTGATCTCTATCAACCTCTTTCATATGGTCGTGTTTGGAGAAAGAATGGAACTGTAAAAGTAGTGAGTCACACTGGGATTTTTCTGAGTTCAGTTCACTAGAAACATACATTTTAGCACTTCTAAGAGAAACTCAACAGGAAGATGTAAATGAAACCGGACTGCTCCTTTAGTCTGCAATAATTTAAACTTTACAAACCTCTAACTTAAGTGTTTGGCTTGTTTTCTGCAAGACATCGCTTATTTTTTTCCCACTTTAATAGCTTCTGTTAATTAGCGTTTGTGACCTCGCCTCACCACAGCTAAGGTTAGCCTTTAAATTAGGAGCTTGTTCCTGTTAAACCGTTATTCCTTGCGGCCGTGAGCACAATGTTAACATTTTTCCAAAACTCAGAAAGAGCCGTCTATGCCAAACTCTCATAGGATGGAGGGAAAGTTTTTCAAAGAGAATATGGCAGAGAAAGAAGTGGAATTGTGTGTCTACGCTGCCTGGCATCGTGCTCCCTCATCTGAATATCTCCAACTGAGTTCAGATGAAACATTTCAAACATAGCTCTGGGTCAGCTGTCCAATCAAAGCAGGGACCTTTTCCCCCTCTCCACCCAGGAGAGGACTCTGTAATAGTGTGTGTTTTCATTTGGCCTGGTACGAGGCCAGCTGTCGGGCTAAGCTGTGTGTGGCTGCCTGGGAGGGTGGGGGTGTGTGGGGGGCTCCACGATGGAGCTGTGGAGGCCAGGGCTGATGCTGGGAACCCAAGGCTGGACACCGGCCATTTGCTGGGTGTCTGAACGTCTGCAGAATAAAAAAAAAAAAAGAGTTACTGGATATTCTGATGGGGAAACTGGGAGTAGTGTAAGTATGATTAATTGTTCTAGAGGAGATGCTGTGCTGGGTGTGAGGGACTCAGTGTAAGCAAAGCAAAAAAGGGAAGTGGGGGAGAGCAAATCCTCCAGGACTCACATATTTCAGGCTGGTTCGCGCATTATTCAAGGCATTTTAGAGTGTGTGTGAATTGAGTCTGGCCTGCGGTCGCTTATTTGTTTGCAAGGCCGAGGAATGAAGACAATTAGACTCCGAGGGGAAGAATGTTGCCTCTGCAGTGCTACGTTAGAGTGGAAAAGTTCAATAAATCAGACCGAGGAAAGTTTTCTTTGCTAACTAACATTCAGTAGCTCTCGTAAGCTGCAGCAGTTCCCCACCAGAGCCCACAACAATCCGGCCGTATGCTTACAGTCGGCCGCAAAACCAGCTCTCAACAGCTGCTTACGAAAGCCCAGTGGAGCCTGACCAGCTCTCACACACATTAGAGGAGGAAGAGGAGGAGGCATGAGAAGCTGGAAACAGAAAACTCTTACGGCTCTGGAACGTTCAAGTGTCCTGTACGCTGCACTCATGCCCCACTCCTGTCTGGGTAGATGACTGTAATAACATACCGGCGCTCTGCTGGGGGGGTGGGGGGGATTACACAGCTCGTGGAGAATGTTTGTCTTTGTCACAAACATAGACGATGAAGAGCCTTCCAGAGGAGGTGTGGACAATGAGTTCTGACCTTGTGCAGTGTGTTTCTCAGTGGTCCAATGTAGTGACGCCGACCAGGTCTGGGTCACATATTTAGTCCAGCAGGTTGTGTAATGGACAAGGAGGCACTAAAGCACTGTGGGAAATTCCACGGCGTCTCTCAGTTGTCAGAGGGAACAGCGATGGCTTGTCGTCACATTACGATGGTCTGTATGGTGTAGAGATTCAGTTATATGACTGAAGCTGAAACCATTAGTAGACTTGAATTGATTAAAAAAACAGATTCAGTAAAGTTTTCCTGAATCAAAGCTTCATTTTCTTAATGTTCGCTGCCAAAATTAAACACTTAGACAAACACAAACACTTATTTTGCCCCATATTACACCACAATCAACACAAACAACAGAAGAGACGATTACAGAAAGGCAGAAAATGTCTAGATGTTCACTTTTCTTCATTGGAACTATCACTCCTTTACACAAACATAAAAAATATTTGGTTTCATTTTTGTCAGTTGTATCTTAATTCCATTTTAAGTCATTAGAAAGTTGGATAAAAATGTGTTGAAGACTGCAAAGAGTTTGTAGATGTCATATGACTTGTTTGTTGTTTAAATCTAATGATATTTTTTCCTCAGCCTCATTGCTTAATTGATCTCAAGTCATATTTTTGTCAGGATGGAGCCAATGATGTAAAAGGAAGCAGCAGTGTTAGTGTTCGTAGTTAAAGATGTCACAGTTTGGCCTAAAAATGGCACGTATACTGCTTTTACCCCACCCCCCGAAAGAGAGAAGGGAGGAAAGAGGTATTGTTTTTGGTCCTGTTTGTTTTTCTTTGGTCTACACACTCTAGCGGCAAAACAATTGATTGAATTCATACCAAACTGAGTTTCTAGATTGCCAGTGACACAGATTAGAAGCAGTTACATTTTGGGAAAAGTAGGTCAAAGTTAAAACATGTTCAATCTTTTATTTTACTTATAATGGATGAAATTTCTGTTTTGTTCAATTTACGCCAAACTTGGTACCTGTGTAGAGGCAAATGATTTGATGACATCAGCTGGATCGACGCAAAGATGAGGTGAGATATATGTGAGGGGCGGGGTTTGTTATACCTGGCACCACTTGTTCTTATTTTGATAATGTTAAACTTTATTTTGAACATCAGTAGAAAAAATATATAATGGTTAACTAAAGGTAAAAAAAAAAAAGAAATTTAAACAATATAGTTCTTGTAATATAATATAGTTGTCATTCCTATACAGAAAATGTACATATATATCCTTTTACTTTGATACTTTTTATGGATATTTCAGCTGGTTCCTCAATAAAGGACACGTTGTCATTTTCAGACATGTCTTTTTCACATTTTCACTTTTTTTTCAGCTACTCAAATAATAGTTTAATTAAATTGAACAAAATAATCAATAGATTAATGAATTATTTTTAAAAAATGATCGATGGCTGCAGCTCTACATAGGATGGGATCAACAGACTTTTGCTCCGGCAATCACTGATGGCTAATATTAGCATTCTTATCTGGAGTTACTGACGTTAATGGAACTCTTGCACAGTTCTATGTGGACAGTAGTGATGCACTGACTGCACAAATTCTTGGCCACTAGCAATGTGTTCTTCAGTTTATTTTGGTGTTTGTTCTTATTATGGTTGTGTACTAATGATTAAATAGTCAAATGTTAGTCGACGTGTGCAGAGTGAAGAGGTTGTTGTACTTCATAGAAATGTAGAACTAATGTTTATGGGGGTGTTTTTTGATGGAATTTCAAGAAAATAAAATTATATTTGTGAATCTTCACCTAGATTGGTCTGTGTTTTGTAATTATTGACTTAAACTCAATTGATTTTTCAGCTCAAAAAAGTAAAATGTCCATCCCTGGTTCTTATTTATATTCTTCTCTGCTTAAGAAATCTTCATTATGCATTATCCTACCAGTATAGAACCTAAACCACATTCGCATATAATCAGTATGAGCATCCAAATCACGTTTGTTTTTTTTTTCCCCCACATTTTTTCAGATCTAATGCTCTTTAACAAGTTTTTAGATTTTAGCTTTTAAGATGCTTGTCAGATGTTTAGACACATTATGATAAAAATGGTACAAAATGATGTGAAATTATTATTATATTTTATTAAATAGTGTAAAGTTTTCCCCAACCACCTTCCACAAACTTAGGAAAGATGATCCTAAACAGCAATTAAATCTACTGAAAACCATGTTTTAAAATGTAAAAACAACCTTTTTGTGTTAATATATGTAATATATTCATTCTTTGTTTAGAATTATTTTGACTCTTTAAAACATACTGCACATTAACATCTACATAAGTGCTTGTTGTTGGTGTTTGATACAGCATTATTAATATATCTGCAAAGTTGTTGAAAATCATTCTTAGTGTGAGGAAAAAATAGTGTTTGTCTCTGCATCCCCTTCCCCATTAATAGTATTTTTTTTTTTTTTAGTCATAGTATGATGATTAGTTGTAGCTTTATTAATTTATTTCATTGATCTAAATTGAATTATTTAGGAATCTATCTCATTGCTTACTTCTAATTTAGCTCATCATAGTTCATTTGCAAGTATTTTATTCTGTTGTTTCCTCGTCTGCCCTTATTTATTTTATTGTGTCCCAAACCACACTTTTTAGGGTTTTATGTGGATGCCGTTGAGCGTTCCTCCACTTGCTGTAGCAAGATGCAGACAGGAAATTTGCATGAAGGCAACATAAACATGCAGGAACGCGAACGTGACCCAGGATGGGAAACTCTGAACTAGAGACTCTGAAAAGCCAAGACAAACACAGAGGTTTTACCTCAAAACAAGGAGCAATGTGGTGGAGAGTTTGGAAAGGCTTAAATGTGACTACTTTCCTCCTTTGGCAGCAAACTGAACATTTGCTTTGAACATTTTTTATTATTATTATTATTTTTTTAGCTCAAATAAAGACTCTATTAACTGAAAAATAATTGGCCACAAAAATAACCCTTAGCTGCAGCTGTAGTTGAATTAGTGCTGATTTTGTGATGATTACTGTTAGTTCGTTCATTCATCTATAGTAATCATCATTATTTCAGATATGTCTTGAAACACAATTATAACAGCACGTTGTGCAATATGCACAAGACAAATATTATCAATATGATGATTATTAACCTGAGTGTAAGTATATTATGCACACTTTGCATTTAATTTTATAAAAGGCCATATTATTTTTCACAGTTTTTAGTGGTTAGAATTCAAAAGTTTCTCATTTTTGCTGGATTTAAATAAATAAATAAATTCCGACCGAAAACAGCATATTGTAAATCATAGAAAACTCCAACACCAGCATCCTTCTCTGAAGTGTGTAAATAATGTGCATTGACACATTTTAGTATCTAACCTTTGACCTAGCACAAAAAATAACCATATTAACCAGTGTTGGAGTTATAAATTGAGATATGCCGGATGCCGGACTGCAAAAATAAAAATGGGATCAGGCTACTTGTTTTTTTTTATGTAGTACTCTTAAAAAAATAAAAAAATGAAAAGATTTTTATTGTTTGTATAAAACGTAGGGTTTGTTTACATTTGATATTTTTGTTTCTGGCTGGATTTGATGAAATACAAAAAAATATGTTAAAACAAAGTGCATGAATAAAATTCTGACATTACTGCACAGATTACAGACTTTTATGCACTAAGAAGCTCCTTTCTGGGCGGAATAGAAAATATACACGAATAAGTGTGCAAAAAATATAGTTGCATGTAATGAAAATGATGTGGTTTAATTGTTGTATATTGTCACAGGCTGCAGACTTTCTTCATATCATGGATGATGACACATGACGACTTTACCATCCAGTGTTTTCCGGTTCAGACTGTTTTTGTATGACTGTTTTACAGCTGTATAATGAAAAGATTAGTCTGACAAAACAACCCCCTGAAACGCACCATAAACCATTCAATAAGCCTATATTGTACCATATGTGCGATAAGCATCACTGCACACATGCCATGAAACGCACTGTGTAATGTTATAAATATGGACAAGTTATAGACATTCACCCTCAGAGAAAGACCAGTTCCGTTTGGTCGATTTGCACAACATGTAGCTTCAAATGTCACAGACTGTTATGGTTGACTCCTTTTGTGAAAATAGTTGAAAGACACTTGAAAAGCTTTTTCTTCCCTTTAATCCTACAGCTGCATTTCCATAAATGTATTTAATGCACACTCTGACATTTTCCAGTATATTTTGCTTGCTTGAGGTAGTTTTTGCCAAGTTTATCCAGAAAGTAAATGCAGATAGTGGAAACGAAAGCACCCTCTTCAAATAAAGCCTGACATAGTGTAAGTTTTTCTCAACTGTTTGTGTCATCTTCCCAGATATCCATAAAAATTGTCATCTGAGGGAACCAAATATTAATATCTAATCCATAAAAAGACAAAAGCCATTTTAGATGTAAAAGAACAGAACACTGCGCGTCTTGTGCTCTGGTACACTGGTCTAGGTTTTCTTTTGTTTTATTTTTTTTATTATACATGATCTTCAGGTCAAATGTGTTAAATTTCACATATTTTATCAAGATAAATTGAAAACAAATGACCAAAGTGCTGGTTATTTGATGTCTTCAATGTATTTTTATTCCTCTCCTTCATTATGCTCTTCATTTTGTTCATTATTTTCTTCATTTTTGTTAGAAGTTAACCGATATGGGTTTTTCTAAGGCTAATGCTGATTTTTATTTTATTTTTTTTAAATGTGGTTAGCTGATGGCTGATTTTTGACACTGATATTTAAGGCCACTTTTAAAAAAATGTTCTTAAAAACAGATTGACCATGAAATGCAGTTGAAAATCGCAATTGAAACACTGAGATAAGATTTTTATGCAGCAATATGCAATGCATGTGCACATGGTACTCTTTGAACATTTATTGAATTTAATGTGATGCCCACACAGGTGCCTGTTCAAACATCTTAGAACATTTTTACTTATGGTCAAATATCAGCTTAAAAAAAAATTTAGGCGAATGGCTGATATTGAAAAAAATTAACCCAAAGCAATACAGGCTGCAGACAGGTCGCTAATGATTACATCCCCGCAATGGCTTCGTAACCAAGTCTAGTTAACAAGCACTAGCCCAATACCGAGATTTGTTATGGCTAGAGATTAGCAAGCTATAGTCTTCAACCAGCTCCACTTATAGGCTATTAAACTAGCATTACAACCAATGATATGTAACCTTATTCTGGTGGCCTGAAAAACGGAGATGAATGAAAATGTTTCACTTTGAATATAGAGTCTAACTAGGTAGCAGACTAAAGTTATCATGACATGTAGGCCATCTTAAGCTAGGTTTATATTGTGTTCACGGTGGCCAGATCATGTCACTTACGGTAGTGCGGAAATGAAAGTGAAACTTAACATTGTTTCAACGTTCACCTCCCAAGTTCTATACCCCTCATGTACAACGGATCTTACGGTGCTTTTCCACTGCAAACCCTACACCACTCTACTTGGCACACTTCAGCACGACACAGCTCTACCCACTTGTCAGACTGGCACAGTTGTTTTTCCACTGCCAGCCGTTACTAGTCGGGACTAGTTGAAGTGGGTGGAGTTGGCAGGGTTGACACTGCTGTGATGTCGTTTTCAGGCGATTTAAAGTGTCACGCCGTGGTTGGCTTTATTTAGCTGATCTTCCATCTTGTCAAAAATCTTCTGTTGTTTGTCTGATGTTGCTGTCCTATCTGTCGACGTTCTCTTTTCCGCACATGGTGGGTGATTATTTAAGACCTCAGAACTTTGTTGCACGTATGACGACATTTCCTCTGACCAATCAGTGGACAGCACTGTTCACGTCGCATTTTAGTGCCAACTCAGCACAGCTAGAGCAACCTCTGAAATGGGTACGAAAAATCGTAACGGGTCCCAGGTGGAAAAGGAAAAAATTGGGGTGGAGTTGAACCGTTACGAAAATATGCAGTGGAAAAGGGCCATTACACGACATTTTCAGAACTTGCGCCCTGTATCCACTGGTCCCCCTCCACTGCTCTATGGGCCTCCCATAAACAGTGCGATCCCTGAATTTGTCCGGTGGGGGGGGGGGCGGGGGGGGGG
>JAQQZY010000011.1:19787861-19801832 GCA_030068375.1 Ostorhinchus rueppellii
TATTTGCTATATGTGTGTATATTTTTGAATATTTATGAATATTTACAATATTAACTTTATATTTACAAATATTTGCAATATTAACAGTGTGTGTATATTTATAAATATTTACAATATTAACTGTGTATATGTATAAATATTTGCAATATTAATAGTGTGTATATGTATGAATATTTACAATATTAACTGTGTATATTTACGAATATTTGCAATATTAACACTGTGTATGAATATTCGTAATATTAACAGTGTGTACATCTATTTTTTATTTTATTTTTAATTTAATTTATTTATCTGATTTTATTCACAATAAAAGTGAAGACAATCAGGTTATCCTCCAAACCTGACACTTGTAGACCAGACTGCTGAGGGTTAATCCAGCTGTGATATGCTTCCACTTCCCTAAACATTTATTCAGATGCATTATTAAATAATCCTGTCTGTGGTTTGTCCTCACAGACACACTCCAGCCTCACTGTGGACACAGCGGTTCATAAAATCACCACGACTTGGCCTCAATTTCACCTCAATCATACAAAGCTTCACAGTCACACAGAAAAATACACGCATTAAGATGTATTTTGCAGCAGTTTTGCTTCTTATTATCTGTTTTTTTTCCCCAGTCTTTCAAAAGCACATCTCGACTTTTTTTTTTTTTGTCCAGTCCCAGCAGGGAGCATTAATAATCACCTCAAATGCAACACGGAGACTATTGTCACGCAAGAGGCTGGAACTCAGGGAACATTAATGTCTGAAAGGAGCTGATATTGACATCTTAGTCCCTTTGCAAGAATCTATCGGACAGACAGATGGCCCGTGTCCGATAAAATGCTGTCCTGTTGCCGGGCAGGTTCCAGCGGAGGTCAAAAGTGTTCACCCTCTGACATTTAATAACAGATTATCAATGAGTCAGGTTATCAATAATATGAGAGGATCCTCCTGGAGCATCATGGGAAAGCTGTACAACTCCCATTATTATTGCACACAGCAGGGGGCGCTATCGTGTGCTACAGTGAACACTAAGGACAAAGTTTAACAAGTGGTTCCAGGCGCAACAAGCCCCGCCCCTCACATGTATTACAGCTTATTTTGGCATCGATCCAGCTGATGTCATCATGTCTACGTGTGGTGATGTCATCATATCAATTGTGTGTATATATATATCAAGAATGGATCTGATTACATTTTGGGAAGAGTAGGTCCAATTTTTTTTATGTATTTTTAAATCTTTTTTTTTTTCTCCAATTTACTTATAATGGAGCGAAATTTCAAATGTCTCTAAAAACATCAATTTTGTTTCAATTTACTTCAACCTTGGCACACATATAGAGGAAACTGATATGTTGACATCACCACACATAGAGATAATGACTTCAGCTGGATCGATGCCAAAATAAGCTACAATACGTGTAAGGGGCGGGGCTTGTTGTGCCTGGAATCCCTTGTTTTAAAGCTAATTAGGCTTTAATTGTCCTCAGCTGTTGTGAGGTCAGAGGTCACAGCATGTAAACAGACCTATATTAAAGCCAAACTGCCTGTTTGGTGTGCACATGTGCTGCTGTTTTCCCTGGTTTTGAGCTGCCACATTCTCCCACGCCCGGCGTCCATTTGCACTGATGACTGCGTGCTGGTGTTTGTACTTTTCAGGCTTTGTGCGTTCACCACTGGATTCATCAATCTCCTGCATTGAACAATCTGTTCTCAGGAGCCTGTTCCAGCCAATGTTTCCTGCATAATAGATCCAGAGAGCGTTCCAAGTGTTCTTCAGCCCTCAGTGTCTTTGTACAACCTGCTCACTGAGAAGCAATTTATGGGGCGAGCAGGAAATAATTTACCCCTAAAACCGAAAAGTGTTCAAGTTTAAAACACTTTCATCTAAGATGTACATATTCTTCTTGTCGTTGGAGAAGCACCATCACAACCATAAATTCATAAACACAACAATATGATAATAATTATGTCTATTTGAGTCATGTTGGGAATTATATTAGCTTGGATATTATATATAGATGCATTTACCACCTCCCCTTTAGATATGGAAATTATGGCACATTAATATTTATATATTTATGAAATTAATCAATCAACCAATAGATTCAGAATTTTATTCTATTTTGATTAGATGCATGCAGAGAAAAAAATATTTCACATTTCTCTGATAACAAAAATAAGGAATAAGAAAAAAAACAGAGGTTTATTTCTGCTCATCCAATAGAGTCAAAGATAATATCTACTCTAATTTAATCTAAACTAATCTAAACTAGTGTAATCTAAACTAATCTAATTAAACTAATGCAATCTAAACTAATCTAATATAAACTAAATTAATCTAATTTGAACTAATGTAATCTAAATGTATCTAATCACATTTAATCTAATCTAATCTCGTGTAATCTAAACAAATCTAATGTAATCTAATCTAAATGGATCCAATGTAATCTAATCTAGATGAATCTAATGTAATCTAATTTAAACTAATCTATTCTAAACTAGTCTAATCTAATCTAATCTGAACTAATGTAATCTAAATGTACCTAATCTAAACTAATGTAATGTAATCTAATCTAATTTGAACTAATGTAATCTAAATTAATCTAATCTAAACTAATCTATTCTAAACTAGTGTAATCTAAACTAATCTAATTAAACTAATGTAATCTAAACGAATTTAATATGAACTAATGCAATCTAAATGTATCTAATCTAAACAAATCTAATGTAATCTAAATGTATCTAATGTAAAACAATCTAAATTAATCTAATATAAACTAATCTGAACTAATCTAATCTAAATGTCAAAAAAACACAAGTGTGTCATGTTGGTTTTTCCATTAAATCACAAATGCGATGGTTTGTTTATTATCTTGAGATGACAGAATTCATCCCATAAACACGGCAACGAACGTAAATATGGTGTTGATTTACAGATATACTCATTATTATTATATATTATCCTTCTATTCTGTACTAGATTATAAAATGATTCAGTTTCCTGGTGTGTCCTCACATACCACACCCTGTGAAGTGACTGCTGTTACATACCATAATACTAATAATAACAGATGAACACGTTTAGGTGAAGCCAATAATGGATGTAATGTCCTAAACAGGTGTGTGTTGTATCTAAACTAATCATGGCTGATGAACAGATGGGACCAACTCAAGGAACACATGACCCTGGATCTCATCAACACGTTCTATCAAGAATCAATATCGACTTGAATTCTCTACGGTCTGGATACAGATCAACCTCCCAGTAGAAGTGGGCGGGTCTTCCACTGGAAGAGAGCTCAGCTAATCCAATCAGAGTCCATATCTGGCTTGTGCGATCTATGTGTGAACTATATTCTCATCTGTTACTATTTACATGTTATAAACCATCTAAATATATCGTATACGGTATAAGTAAAGGCTCATTTTTAATGTTTCCAAAATTCGTTAAAAATTCCAAAATCTAAATTCCTTAAAGTGTGAGCAAACTTTGAAGATAATCCCACGGAAGATGGATATAAAATCTGACATGAATCCGACCAGTAGTTTCAGAGAAGACGACTGTTGGAATGTAATCGAAATAATAGTCGCTTTTCTATTAGGCTTATGCGAAAAACTTTACCGATATTTACTAAATGTAAAAAAGCAGAAGTGTGTTACACCGCACTCATTGGACAAAGGCTAGGCTAGCTAAAATATATTCAAATGTTGGTCCTGATTGTGACCGTTGCCACCAAACGCCTGCCTCATTGATTCGCATGTTCTGGTCGTGTCCATCGCTCCAAATTTTTTGGAGTAAAATTTTTCACACTTTTTCAAACGTTCTTCAGCTATCCATCCAGCCTGATCCACTAACGGCGTTATTCGGAGTTCTCCCTGGCAGGGGTATGTTGCCAAGACTTCAAGCAGCTCTAATAGCATTTCTTAGTTCGTTAGCGAGACGCAGGATATTGTTATGTTGGAAATTAGCCTCACCACCTTCATTTGAAAGCTGAGTGAACGATGCTTTATACTTTAGTAAACTGGACAAAATTAAATTTACCCTACGGGGGTCTACATTTACATTCTATAAGATCTGGCAGCCATTTTTTGATTCCATCCAGACATTGCAATCCCGTGATGTGCCTACTTAGCCCTAAACAATACTACGATCACGTTTCCGGTTGCATTCTTGAACTTGACCTACTGCTAATTTTTACTTTTTTATTAGTATGTTTCTATAATAACTGTTTTATATTTTTGGATTTGATGCTTATTGGCCCTAGCTTAAATATAGATTTTTTGCCTTTTCACTATGAAGACCCCTTCTCTTTTTTTTCTTACTTTCATTAAGATGTGAATATAATTGTTTTGTGTTCTGTTTTGTTATTTAAAAACAAATGTACATATACTGTGTGCTTTATATTTTTGTATTATCGGTATCAAAAACCCAATTAAAAAATTCTGGAAAAAAAAAACAGAAGTGTGTTATGTTGGTTTTCCATTAAATCACAAACGCGATGATTTGTTTATTTATTATCGCGAGATGATACGATAAGTCATTTCATAAACATGGCGACGAACATAAATATGGTGTTGATTTACAGATTCATTACCTCCGCCAAGGAGGTATGTTTTTGCCAGCGTTTGTTTGTTTGTCTGTTTGTCTGTTAGCAAGATAACTCAAAAAGGTTTGGACAGATTTTCATGAAATCTTCACAGATTGTCAGTAATGGGGTATCCTACAGATGATTAGATTTTGGTGGTGATCCGTACATTCAGCGCCATCTAGTGGATTAAAGTACAAACACTGCCTTGGCGGAGGTTTGCGCTCTCCGAGTGCTTCTCTAGTTTATTATACATTATCTCTCTATACCGTACTAAATTATAAAATCATTCCGTTTCCTGGCGTGTCCTCACATACCTAACCATGTTTCTTTTAAAACTTGTCTTCGCTTGTTGTAACGTCCGTCCACATGTGTTTTTTTGTTTGTTTTTTTATTCACATGACTCTAATTGCAAAAAAAGGTCTTTCTATTGGAGTTCTGTGTAATACACCAATTTCGCAACACCCGAAAAATCGCCTCTCTTAATCGAAAAACAAGTTTGGGCAAAATTGTCATTTTTCCATTTGGTAAATTTTTATGCTATATTTTGATTTATGTTAGTAGTAGCTTTTCCACTGACCCTCAAATATCGCAAATATAACTTACGCATAAAAATGTACCTAATGGAAAAATGACAATTTTCTCGTTTTTCAATTAAAAGTTTTTGCACTGGCAAGAGGTGGTTTTTCGGGCGTTGCGAAATTGGTATGTTACACAAAACCGCAATGGAAAGACCTTTTTCCGCAAATAGAGTCATGTGAATAAAAAAAAAAAAAAAAAACAGATGTGGAGGGATGTTACAACAAAAGAAGAGTTTTGAAGAAACATGGTGTGGTATGTGAGGACATGCCAGGAAACGGAATAATTTTATAATTTAGTACGGAATAGAGGGGGTAACATATAATAATAATGAATATATTTGTAAAGCAACACCATATTTACATTTATGGAATAACTTCTTGTGTCATCTTGCGATAATAAACAAACAAATCATCGCTTTTGTGATTTAATAAAAAAAAACGACATGACGCACTTGTGTTTTTTCAACATTTAGTAAATTTGCGCATAACCGTAATGGAAAAACAACAGTTTTTAAGCTTTATTTGCGATATTTGAGGGTGAATGGTAAAGCGACTAGTGTCAATAACTGCTGTTTCCGTCTGAACTGATCCCTAGAGTGTGACTATAAACCAACACTCGCTGCAGAGAAAATAAAGCATAAGTATGTGTAAACAGAAAGCACTGAGATGCGTTCACTGACCTAGTTTTTTCCTTGACCTTCTATTTTTCAAGTGAAAACCAGAAAAGAAGAAGAAAGCAACGCTCGTAGAACATTTTGTCTGCGTTTAGTGTCTGATGTGATGCTTATCTTGTCTCTCTCACAGGCTGAAATGGTTACAAAAAAAAAAAAGGACATATGATAACAATAAGGTGTAACTCGTTAACCCTTAGGCATTCCTCTACTTTACTTCCTTCTCTTTACCTTCATAGGAAAATGGAAACCCACAAAAAACTGCAGTAAAATCATTGCACGTAATTTTTTTTTTTTTTTTTTTTTTGCTTTTTTAAAAAATAAATCTGTTAAACAACTTCCACCCTTCTGAAAAAAACAAACATTCCACAAGTTTTAGGATTTTAACCCTTTAAATGCTAATTTAATGATTTGAATTCTGAGTGATTTATTCCACAAAAAAACCCCCAGAAAAAAATGTAATATATAAAAATAATAAATATTAGGTGGATGGAAGCTCTGTGATGATTACAAACTTGGAAATGTTCAAATTTAGCAACAAAATGGATTTGATTGCTGTAGTGTTTTATCTGTACTGTCAGATTCTCCCTCTGGCTGCTCATGTGGACAAAAATAACCAAATTACTTCCATTAAACCACTTTTTTTTCCATTAGAACCACTTTTTTTTTTTTTTTTTAATCTCACTGTGGTTACACTTTATAACCGTACATACTCTGATGTACAGAAAATGACTGATATTTGACATTTTTACTGTGTTCCACCAGTTTGAGCTTTTTTCCCACTGTAGGCTGATGCTACAACTCCTGAATTAAAAAAAAAAAAATAAAAAATTATATCTATGTTAGGGCCATTTAACCACGGGGGGGGGGGGGGGCACAAAAAAAAAAAAAAAAGGAATCATACAATAAAAAACTACTTCCAGATTTTCCACATAACATTTATACAATTCCCACCCCCTGCCCTTTAAAGTCCCAGGTAACACATCCTAATCTGAGATTAAATAAATAAACAAAAAATAAAAGCAATAATATTAGTAGGTATGACTCTCATCAGACATGAGTAATTAAATAAAAAGTAAAAGGGAATGGAGTTAGATCGTTTTCCATAAATGCAAAGGGAAATGCAGCAGCAGATGACTATTTTTTATGAAGTTGTACAATTCCAGTTATTCTCTTGCATTCCTGTGTAAAAACAATGGCAGCAAGAATGGAAACTGTTATCTGACACACTAAATATTGACATTTATGGTTATTTTTTTGTCAACAAGGACTATTTTGTTATTCACATTGGTCATTTTATTAATGAATAACAACGAAAATGTTCATTTGATACAAGTTTTTGATCAACTATGAAGATTATTTATGTTTTCTTGTTTTCATGACAGGTGCTCTAAACTCTGTATCTATATTTTGTCTGTGATTATGGACCAGCTGTGGCCTAGTGGTTAGAGTGTTGGACTTAAGATCGGAGAGTTGCCAGTGCAGATCCCACCCTAACCAGTAGGCAATGGCTGAAGTGCCCTTGAGCAAGGCACCTAACCCTACAGTCCTCCAGGTTGTAACCAATGCCCTGTAACAACTGTAAGTCGCTTTGGATAAAAGCGTCTGCCAAATATGACAGATAACTTCTCTGGTTTATTGTCCATCGGCTGTAATATCCTCCTGAGACCCATGAAAGGGAAAGTTTTGTTTTGTTTGTACATTAAACAATTGTCTTGATTGGAAACACAATTCACCCGTAAAATTTTTAATATATTTTTTTGTTTCTTTTATTTTGTAACTCCTTGACGGCAATTGTCACAATCCCCCCCCCCCCCCCCCCACACACACACACACACCGCTCCAAAATGCACCCCAAATCCTATCTACTTGAAAGACAAAACACTAGTCTCCATTTTTTTTTTTTTTCCACAATTGGAAATTGATTCAAGTGTTTAGGGGTTAATGGAATTTCCTTTGCAATAGACAACAGTTTTTCAGTAAATTTGTTCAACTTTTGTCCCTACAGAGGATGAAAATGCTTGGGTATTTGAAAGCAGCACCAAACAATGAGCTCGGAGCGGGTGGGTGTACTGTTGTCCCACATATTAGTACTAAAATGACTGGGACACCCCTGCACAAACATGTCAGGCAGCTGCAGTCCCAGGTTTGGACCACCGGGGGCAGCGTTCAAGTGTCAAACCAAACAGGAAGAGGAAGGAGCTGGTGTTTGTTTGCTGGTTGATGACAGTGAAGGGTATCTACTGTAAACCTTCTGAAGTGGCTCTGCCGCTCTTCACTTCTGTTCAATCATGCATTTTTATCACTATTAAGGTAAAAAAAATACTGTGTTTTTCCTGCTTCGGCACCAGCTGGTAAAGTCAAACATGGCCACTGTGTGTTTCTTTGTCTTGTTGGTGGAATCAGGAGGTTTTGGTGGAGGAGGACCCGGAGGAAGATGGTTGTGACCAAAGCTGCAGCCACCTGGTAAGAGTTTCTAATCTGTGCTTATTGAACTTCATGTCCATCACATTTGACCTGGTGCATCTCATAAGAACAGGAAGTTAAATGATCAGGCCTGAAAATGATCCCTCTCATTTGGCTTTTATCAGGGTTTCATTGGCTTCGTCTGTATTTTCTATGTTTTATTGAAGGCAAGGACGCTGACAGGAACCCTTGCGCCCTTACATTTGTCTGATTTCTCCTGATTTATCGACCCTTCCTCTCGTCTGATCTTTTAAATATAATCCACCTGCTTCCCAGTGAGTCTTGCTGACATTCTTTTGAGACGCACTTTTACAAATCACCGTTAAAAACAGGGCCAGTAGGTCCATGTTCCCTTTCATTTTCAGAATTCTCCTCCACCATCTAAATGCTAATGATCTAATTGATATTTTTGGGGCATGAATAACTTCCCCCATAACCAGAAAGTGGAGCAGCAGGTCTTAAATGTGCTGTTTTCAAGATGTACAGCCTTGAAACACCTTTCAGGGGAGATGGATTCATGCTTTTTTTTTTTTTTTTAATTTAACGGTTAAGTTTTGACATGTACATTATTTTAAATCCTACACGTACTGGTTCTTTCTTAAACGCTGAGCTGTTTCTCCAAATGTGAGATGATGCATGACATAAAAACAGTTTTACCTTCTTCAAAAGCTTCTTTTAGTTTGATTTCTCAGCTGAAACTTGATCAAACTTTTCATTTTTTACTTATTCTGTAGTTGAGACTGAAAGTTTTAACACAAAACCAGCAATTACGGATCTCATTTGAAGGTTTTGATTTAACCAGCAGCCAAAAATATCTCCTGATCTAAACTATTTAATACCTGTCGATCCACTAATCCTATCAATACATGTGAATAATTGGTGTAAAATACAGTTTGTCGTCTTTTTTTTTATGGTGGAACATGAACACACCATTAAAGTCATTTTAGTTCAGAGGCCACATCTTACCAATATGATCTGAGGTGGACCAGACCAGAAAAATAATAATATATAAATAATATAAACTGTGTTTTAAAGTAAAAAGAGTGAAATTACATTGCGAAAAACTTTATATTTACAATCTGTCCTTTAAAAAATGTGAAGAACTTTGAAAAAAATGACATTTCTTCAGAAAAATAAGTGCAATTTTAACAATGTTCTGCCTCAGTTTATTTTTTACAAACGTGTATGACAACGTACAGGTCACAGTGGATCTAAAAATACACAAAACATTTAGAAACCGGCAGAATATTGATCAAATTACACCTGAGTCTTTCAAGATATTTCAGGTTTTTCACTTATTTTGGGCTAGAATAGTGTACAAATGTGAACATTTTCAAGTGATTTTGCTTTTTTGACAGTAAAACAAACGGAAGACTGAGTGAGCTGTCATTATTTATAGGTTATGTTCGTATTTGACTGGTTCTGATCCATTTGAGACTCAACGGGGCTGAATATAGAACTGAAACCAAAATCAGGTTCATGTCATTGATTGATAATATTCTGAGTGTAATATTTGCATAGCACAAATTCACCCCACAGGCCGGATTGGACCCTTTGGGGGGCCGGATTTGGTGTTTGACACCCGTTCTACAACATGAAATCACAAGTAAAGCCTATAACAGTGGTCCATATATGAATATATTTTGCTGATATACTCAGTTTTTCCTGTTTTGACGTAATAAACTTTGAAATTACTGTGAGTTTTAATGGATTTCTACTTTCTCAATCGAATAAATATTGGGGAAAAAAACAGATTTTTACTGAAAAATCCAAAATCCAAAGTATAATGTATAAGAAACTCTGAGAAATATCTGAGGAAAAGAAGGAAATGGAGAGAAAAATGCATTTGGAAGTCGCCACAAAGACATTGTCTGGGTTAAACCATGGAAACACTGTCATCTTCTACAACATTAAATCACTATTGAAATCTATAGATCAATGACAGTGGTCCATATGTGAATGTATTTGGCTGATATAGTCACTTTTCCCTGTTTTGACATGATAACCTTTGAATTGACTGAGTTTTTATATATTTCTTCATTATCAGTCCATTAAATATGTGAAAATACCTGATTTTTACTGGTAAATCTAAAAATAACAGTATGATATATAAGAAATGGTGATAAATATCTGAGGAAGACTAGGAAATGTAGAGAAAAGTGCATTTGGAAGACACCAAAAACACATTTTTCTGGGTCTTATGGGGTTAAAATATTTCAGAGGCTCCATAGTTACCATGGAAACACCGTCATCTTCTACAACATTAAATCACTATTGAAACCTATAGATCAATGACAGTGGTCCATATATGAATATATTTTGTTGATAAAGTCACTTTTTCTTCGGTTTTTCCTGTTTTGACATAATAACCTTTGAATTGACTGAGTTTTATGAATTTGTACTTTATCAGTCAAATAAATATGGGGAAAAAAACAGATTTTTGCTGAAAAATATAAGAAATGGTGATAAATATCTGAGGAAAAGTAGGAAATGTAGAGAAAAGTGCATTTGGAAGATACCACAAAGACATTTTTCTGGGTCTTATGGGGTACTTCAGAGGCTTCATAGTTACCATGGAAACACTGTCATCTTCTACAACATTAAATCACTATTGAAACCTATACATCAATGACAGTGGTCCATTTATGATGAATATATTTGGCTGATATAGTCACTTTTTCTTCAGTTTTTCCTGTTTTGACATGATAACCTTTGAATTGACTGAGTTTTTATGGATTTCTACATTATCAGTCCATTAAATATGTGAAAATACCTTAATTAATCCAAAATTAATAGTATGATATATAAGAAATGGTGATAAATATCTGAGGAAAACTAGGAAATGTAGAGAAAAGTGCATTTGGAAGACACCAAAAACACATTTTTCTGGTTTAAATTATTTCAGAGGCTCCATAGTTGCCATGGAAACACCGTCATCTTTTCATTCATTCATTCATTCATCTTCTATACCCGCTTTATCCTCACTAGGGTCACGGGGGTCTCATGGAGCCTATCCCAGCTACTTAAGGGCGAAGGCGGGGTACACCCTGGAGCCAGTTCATCACAGGGCACACCGTCATCTTCTACAACATTATTTCATCAGTAAAACCCATGGAGTTGGATCAGTGACAGTAGCTGTACAAACGTCTTTTTATGTTCGGTTCATGTTGTGATAAAATCTTTAAATATAGTCTGAGCTTTAATGTACGTCTACAAGATCATTCATTCATTCATTCATCTTCTATACCCGCTGAATCCTCATTAGGGTCACGGGGATCGCATGGAGCCTATCCCAGCTGCTTACAAGATCAACAAATTAATAATAAACTACAGGAAAATACCTGATTTTCACTGAAAAAAATGTAAAATGCAGACTATAATATTGTAATAAATGGGTTTCAATCACTTAAGAGAGATTAAAATGTAGGCAAATTGATTTAGAAGTGACCCACAAAGACCCAGAGCTACTTTTATGACACGCCCCCAATGGAGTTCTCCCTCTGTTTGACTTTTCTTAATTGATTTACCTCCTTTTAAAATCAGAATCGGACTCTGACTCTCCTTAGTATCTTCAAAAGAATACAAAGAATTTTACTCTTTTTTTTTTTTTTTTTTTTATTAATGCTCTCTCAATATTTAATTCACTGATCCTGCAGATGTTCATAAAAGCTCAGATTAAAGTCAACGGTTATTTGATCAGAAACAGAGAGGGCTTGGGTTCAACGGGTCAAATCCACATCATCTCTGATCTGATTCAACACCTCATTTCATGTCCAGCGCCTTCACATCATCCAGTGTCCATTTGCTGCTCGGTCAGATATGTGATGACCCTGAAAAGACGACAAACTGCAAACTTTTATACCAGTTATTGACATGTATTGATCGGATTAGTTGTGCGGGAGTTACGAAATAAAGAACTTCAACCATTCTTGTGTCCACTTCCAAATGAATTCTGTACACTTAACCTTAACCTCTGACTGATTCAACACCGTTTATTAGAATATTCTCCTTTGCATTTTATTGTATTTACAGTGTTTACCAAATGTATTCTTCCAGCTCCACCCAGTATCCACCTTATTCTGCCCCGCCCCTTTTAACTGCTTTTTTTCTTCCGCTTTGTGTTGGAACTTCCAGCTTAACCAGGGATAACGCTATGATAAAGCATTTACTCCCAGAGGTGGGAAGTAACAAAATATAAGTACTTCATTACTGTACTTAAGTAGATTTTTTAGGTATCTGTACTTTATTTGAGTATTTAGTTTTATGGCAACTTTTTACTTTTACTCCCTACATTTTTGCATAAATATCTATACTTTTTACTCCTTACATTCTCAGAATAGGCGAATACTTTTTCAAATTAAATGTGTCTGAGAGTCTGTAAAATATGTGGCTTCAGAGGGAAAATCAGTGGAACTGCAACTGCAAAACTGGGTATTGCGACCTGAGCCCCGATGAAACCCGTTGTCTCCACAGTAACTCACTTTTAAGGGCTTTATTTTTGGCTAAAACGCACGCCATCAATACATCTGTAATATGTGCTGCTCAATGTCGTCTTGAACCGTATATAAACAGAGGTGACGCTCACTTCAAAATAAAACAAACCGGCTGTGGATCAACCACGGTCGAGTTCACTGATCGATCGTCATCATTAAATGTCTTTAAAATTCTTTTCATCCATCAGTCTTTTTTCAAATGTTCTCTTCTTTTCCTGCTACCTGCTTGCATTTTGTTCAGTTTTACCCGTGCCTCTACTTGTGAAAGTTTTGATATGATTGCATGATTTTCTATGATTTTGGTTAAATCGTCATTAATGGCAAAAAAAAGAGGCAGTTTTACTTTGTACTTTTGTACTTCATTACATTTGAGAAGTTGTACTTTTTTACTTTTACTTAAGTAAAGGAGTTGAAGCTGTACTTGTACTTTTATGAGAGTATTTTTCCACCCAAGTAACTGTACTTGTACTTAAGTACAGAATGGGAGTACTTTTGCCACCTCTGTTTACTCCTAAACTACATCATTTGAAAGTCTTTTAAACCGTGTGTTAACAAGCAGTCAGTAACACAATGTTAGCTGTTAGCACAAATGTAGCTAGCATCTACTTCAGCAAACTGGCGTTAGGGCAAAGTAAACTTTATGTGAATTTACCTGATCACCTCATAAGCTGTCGGAGTGGACGTCGCTCCAGAGCTTCATAGCCAAACCATTTCTCAGCATATGTGTGCTGGAATGTAGGTTTCCCATCCACAAAGTGAAACGAACAGACATATGGCTTTTTCTGTGTGTGTTTTTTTTTTTAAGTTAAGCGCCCTCAGCCAAAGACACCAGTCTTCTTAACGTGAGGAGGCGGATACAGATTAAAGGCCGGCCCACATCATTCACCCCTTCTCTTCCTGTGAGTAAAACACTGTTCAAGAGACAAATATTTCTTCTTCCAGTTATTGTGGCAACCACGGACTGCACAAATAATACTGGTCATTTGACCTCACTTCTTTTGACCCTTCATTTTTATGCTCACCAGTGACTCCACTGCACCACTGGAAGCTCTAGCATAAAATAAACAAGATGGCACCGCCCCAGTAACCACGGAGAATAGGTTGAATAAGGTGTCCCACTGCTGCCATAACTGAACAGTATTTCTGTTTCCCTAAATATCTGTTTATGTTTCTATAATGGTTC
>JAQQZY010000011.1:19801932-19820379 GCA_030068375.1 Ostorhinchus rueppellii
CTCTCTCTCTCTCTCTCTCTCTCTCTCTCTCTCTCTCTCTCTCTCTCTCTCTCTCTCTCTCTCTCTCTCTCTCGTTTTTAATCCCATGACCCACACAGGACTTAGTATTTGATAACATAACCATTATTCTTGATAACTTTTGATGTTCTCATCATTTTTTGCATGTCTGTACACTCATAACTGTAAGAACCAACTAAACACTGCCAGTGATGACTTACCCCTTAAGACCACCATTATATCAGGTCGCTTTGCAATAAAAGTATCAGAAAATGTCTTTTATGCCAATTCTTTTGCACCTTTTGGTTTCAGGAAGAGCTTAAATTTAAATATCTGTCCATTAATTATCATTATTATAAATAACAAATGCTTAAAACTGTGCATTTTAGTAACAAAATAAAAATGGACTTGATGTTTTTAGCAGATTTATTATCAGGAACAACTGTAAATGTCCATAATGGAACTTTTTGAGATTGCAGAGATAAACTTCCAACTATTTTATATCTGCTCAAACATGCTTTTTGCTCTTGAACATTCCGTATCTATATTATGGATTCATAATTTCTGTTATTTCCAGGCTTTTGTTTTTTTGTCGGTGTGGAATTTCCACTGTACTTGTATTCCAGTCCCACACTGCTGCCGTAAAGTGTAATATACTGTCAGAAAGCTCAGGGTCTCAGCTTTCACAAATACCATGATGCAACAGTTACATTTTATAGATACATTTTTATTTTATGATTTTTTGAAGTATATCCCCTACAGAGGACAAAGATGCATGGCTGGCTCTCAGAATAGAATAGAATACAATAGTAATATCTAAAAAGTATCATATTTGTATTTTATCGTTATTGACTGATATTTCTCCCATTATGCTATATTATCGATGTACAATCCTCATAGTTTTTTTAAAAAAAAATATATTTTTAGATATATTTGCCACCGTCCATATCCACCTGAGACCCAGTACAAGGTTTTTTTTTCTCCATTTATTTAATATCATAATTAATAATGTTGGATTTTTTTCTCCCCCCTTCCTTGGAATAGAATAGATTATCAACAAATTGAACCAAATAATCAACAAAATGAACAAAATAATCAACAAGTTAAACAAAATAATCAACAACATGAACAAAATAACAAATCAAAAATAATCAACAAATCGAACAAAATGAACAAAATAATCAACAAAATCAACAAATCAAACAAAAAAAATCAAAATGAACAAAATAATCAACAAATCAAACAAAATACAAAATCATCAACAAATCAAACAAATTAATCTACAAAATAATCAACAAATTAAACAAAATTATCAACAAATCAAACAAAAATAATCCACAAATCAAACAAAAATAATCCACAAATCTTCAGTTTTCTTTCAACATTCAACATAAACCTTATGTTATTCATTCCCGTGGGGTCCAGCTGCTCATATAAAATCCACAATCACAACAAGTATGTCCTGGTAAATGTAAACACACACACATTAATATAAAAGGGTACCATAGCAAATCAGATTAGGGGTGTATCAGGGAGGTTACAGCTGTTGACCCAGCCTCTGAACACACAATGGGAATGAATCTGCTGCTGGAAGCCTCTCTTTCCCTTTCACTTGCATCCATGTGAGTCTAACTGTTGCTCCACCCTCTGAGAGAAAGTCGCCAACAGACATAAGACATGCTTGGGATGGACTGACGTGCCCCCCCCCCCCTCTCTCTCTCAGTGTCTGCTGGGTGTTGCATTGTACTGACGCTGATCCACTATCACAGCAGAGGGATTCAAAAGCATCCACGGGGAGTGTACGTGATGCGTTTGCGTGCGCTGTGTAGGTCGAGTGCTGACCGTTGACTGTAAGTCTGTGTGGCAGACAGTGGGAAGCATGTATGATGCGTTCAAAGACCTCCTGTTACCGCACGGGAGCTGTCCGTGGTGCTGAAAGAAAAGCTTCTCTTGCTCTGAGAAATGATGCTGCAGAAATGGCGCAGCTGGGGGTCGCAAACTAGCACTGGTGCTGATGTGTTGGTTATACTAGAGTGTAGTTATTCTCACGTGTGTAACTGAATCCCTAAACGCATCACCGGTATAAAACAAAAAGACTTTTCCGTTGTGGTGTAAAACATATTTGTAAGAGGGAGGGAGGGGAAAGAAAAGACAGAAAAACCCTGAATTACTCTCAAGCCACGGTGTTATTCCCGCCCGCTCGTCTCGGCAAGGCGATGTTTGACTTCAAATGCCATATTTAGGAAAAATGCTTGATCGCTTTGAGTGACTGGGCCGAGGACAAATGGCATGTTCTGATGTGGAGACGCGCGTCCGAGCCAATGGCATTGAAGAGGCTGCGTGTGCATAAGCGGTGGATGGAGCTGCTCTGGGTATACTTCCGCGTCCAATGCGTGTTCATGTGTAGGTTGAATGGATGAAACGGAGAGAGCGGAGAGGTATAGGCACGCTGTGATACGGCCCTATATATTTGCCGGCAGGACTATCTTCCTTTTAAAGACAACCTCCTCCTTGCATTGGTTTCCACTCAGTGATGTCGCGTATTTGTGTGGCGCACCTGTAAAGAGCGAGACAGGCAGAAGCCGGCTTTTTTAATTATTTGATTCCTTTTCTTTCTTCTGTTCTTTTCTTTCCCTTTTTTTGTTTCATGCATTTGCTGAAAGGAAATCATTTCTGTGTTTTGATTTAATAAATATTTAATTTCCCTCATTTTATCTTGTTTGTGTTTGGCTTTTATGTTTCCAAGTTTGAACTAAGACAGAGCGGAATTCATCATTTTACGAGCTATTGGCCAGGTGTTTCATTCAGAGATTGTTTGCCCTAAGGACGTCCATAACTTTCATTTATAGAAACGGTAAGATATTTTTTACACATTTGCTCATTCACCTGAAGCATTTCAGATCGTTCTTATTTGAAAGCCTGTTCTTTTCGGACAGTGAGTGGAGCAGATCATGCATTCACTGGAGGAGATTTTATTGCATGTGAAGGCGAATAGGACAGTCACCGTGATGCATTCATGTTTCCACTGACGAGTGATTTTCAACTCTGAATTGCGGTGACTGTACTCACAAAATAAGGATAAGTAGGCTATATCCGAACATGTGGTCCTTTCCACATCTCACAGACTAATTTTCCGCTCTTGTGTGCAGGAATATCGGCTTAGAAGGCGCAAAAAAAATGTGAGACTAGTCTTTTTATCCTACGTAGGCTGTTTTTAATAATATGCTGCAAATAATATAGCTACACAGTGCACTGTTTTACAGTCTAGGTGGCATTTCTCATACAATAGTAGATGCTGTAGTGTGCACGGAAAGCGATTTTCAGTCTGATCTCTAAGGAAAAACTTGCTTTTGTGTGTGTGTGTGTGAATAGCCCATCTAAACGTAAATCATACCAGATTTCATGCAAAAGTAAAAGAAACGGTTCAAGATTGTGTGCAACGCTTCTCAAAGCTGTAGTAATGTAGGTTAAGTGCAACCTGTGTGTTACTTGGAGTTGCTGGATGATATGAAGCTCTGCTGTCATAAGAGATTTCTGCATCTCTACTGTGAAACTATGGGGAAGTCTATTCAGACATTTTAAAATCTTCTCTTAATTTATGAGAATTACCTCTTTTTCTGTCCTTAGTATGAATTCTACGTAGCCTACAGCGTGTTTTTCCTGCAGGCTGAGGTTAGACTAGGGTCAGGAAAATGGAAAAATACAATATATTATATAGATCGGGGTAAAATTGATTATATTTCCTGGGGGGCCCTGTGGACCCAGGAGGAGGGTTGGCAGGCTCCGGATATTTTCAGGGCTGTGTTTCAATTGCAGTGACTTTTCTTTTTTTGTGTGTGCTGGAAATAGTACAAAGGTTACAACAGAAGAAAGTACACCTGCAGCAAATCAATGAGTTAATAGTCTATTTCCGGGTTACAGACTGCGGGCTGCTCTGATTGGCTGATCCTGTAATTAGTTTACTTATGGTGGCCGCCTGCCGCCTCCGCCCCCTTTTTTACTGCGGGAAGACTGCGACGGAAAGTTTGAGTCCGACGCTTTACATCGATAAAATAACCCCGATTCAACATCTCAAGGTAAGCTCCGACGACAAGAATATTGTCGTGTATATTCCAATAAATATAGCTTATGTTTCAAATTACTATTATCAGCGGTGCCGCTAATGTATGTGCTAAAACGATGTTAGCTAGCAAAACCACCGCTTGCGACATTTTGTTCCTTCTAAAAACTCCAACTTTCACCACAGTTTTGCTTTTTCTTCTAAACTAATTAGGGTGTGACGTTTATAAACCACGAAAAAAAGACGCACTCGAGCTCTATTCCCCGGTAATTTCGCTCCTTGAGTTTACTTAATAAAAACGTATCCATTCAACCACGAAAAGGCGCATATTAAGCTAGCAAAAACGCGCGCTGCTTGTTCGTGTGTTATAATTTAAGACTAGCGACGAAAAATGAAGCTTTTTTTTTTTTTTTTTTGGAAGCATTTTTCAGCCAGCCCGTAAGAGCAGGTGGGAGAGAAAAGTTGCCGTTAAATTGAGAAACGCCTTTCATGTGTGTTCTGCAGGTGACGCACATGAACCAATTAGGCGGCAGCCATGTTGTGTGTAATTGGTAAAATCATAACCCAGAGAAGCCAAGACTGCAGCAGTTTAGCTCATTTCAAGTCCAATAACCTTTTAACTCCGTAGGTTTATCTTTCAATGCATTTACAGGTGTGCAGCAAAAAAAAAATCAGGAATATTTTGTGGGTTTTCTGTTAAATTCTAGTCACTATATTAAAATGAATCCTTGGTGTACAATGACTGTAAATGGTGCTGTTGAAGGTGTTAATTAATCCAAAAACCTCACTAGTCATTTAATTTTAACTTGTAATAGTTCCAAAAATGTGAATGGTGGCTGTTTTAAACGCACATAATAATCTAAATGATTTGTAGTGTTAAAACTTTTTTTTTTTTCTCATTGTTTGTATCTGGCCTTGAAGTGGCAGCAGTCTGAGTTATAGCTGGCAGTAGTCTGTGGTGAGTGATGATCAGCTGGTAGGACATGAAAAGATGACATATCTGTGAGCCAACAGCTAAAAGCTGGACCAGTTATTTTAGCAGGAGGCAGCCAACACACAGGACATCTGGGTCCTCGGGCGGAGGGGGAAACCCAGAAAAAACAAGCAGAAATGTCTGAAGGTGTGGTTTGTTGAACAGTAGAGACCCTTGGTGTGTCAGACTAGACAGAATCCAAACACAAAGTAAATCTTAACTGATAGATGTTAAAGACTCCTGAAACTGAAGAGAAAATTAGTTTTTTTCAACTGTCCGATTAAACCTTAAAAGCACTGTGTAAAATGTATATAACTAATACCAAGAGACAGACGCTCCTTTGTTTTTGGCATTTCAGTTCAAGCTGTAGTAG
The DNA here is from genome assembly GCA_030068375.1 of Ostorhinchus rueppellii. Taxonomy (NCBI): domain Eukaryota; kingdom Metazoa; phylum Chordata; class Actinopteri; order Kurtiformes; family Apogonidae; genus Ostorhinchus; species Ostorhinchus rueppellii. The sequence continues at coordinate 19,807,336 of JAQQZY010000011.1, forward strand.
GATTTATAGTTTTGGTACTGGTTTCACTAATGCAACCGATTATCATCAGTTCTAAATTTGATATCTCTGCCAACTCTCACATATTATTTATATATATATATATATATATATATATTCTCAGAATAGTATATTCTATTTATACATGTGCTGCTTTTATGGATTGTTCATGTTGGTCTGTATGCAACTTGGACAACGTGTGCCTCTGTGCTGGAGAAAGGGAGAGCAGATAAGAGTGGTTGTCTTTATGTATTATTGAGGCCTCTCTTTTGCCTCCTTAAATAAAGGCTGCTGACAGTGACTAAAATGCAGGACAGTGAGTGAACTTCCAAAGGCCACATCACTGCTCTACACAGCAGCATTTTCTACCCTCGCAACTGGGCTAACATACAGTGGGTGGCTTCAGCAGGAAACAAAACAATTTTGTCCCCTTTGTCCTCCTTAAGTATCCTTCCCATCCCCCTATCTCCTTTGTTGCCTCTGCAGTGGAGATCTGGTCTGAGATCAGTGACTGAACAGGAGGTTTTACTGAGTCCGTATGGTGCATCGGCCACAGGGTGGCCCTCCTCTGCATGTTGAGGTCATTACTACACAATATTAATGCAGTGTCCTTGAACCTTGATGGTTTCGGCTCGTATAGACCCATGTACAGCTATGGAAACAGGGCTCTTGTATAACTTATTTAAATGAGAAGTAAGGGAAAATCACTTTTAATTAAGTGTTGAATAATTGAGAGAAGGAATGGAAAGTTTTAAAATTATAAAATGAAAGAAACTGATGTTAAGAGCATTTCACAAGTAATGACATGTTAGACTTAACAGAAGCAGCAAGCCTGCAAAAAATGCCTCTGGTCAGAATCATAGAACAAGTCAGTATTGATGAACATATGTTGCAGTCTCTTGAGCAATCACCCAACCAACTGAATTTTGTTAGAGGCAGACTGTAGTGAATATTTTTTTCCCTGGTTTCTATTAACATCGCTGGATTATTCCTTTTCTCCAAAGGTGCTGGTGAGAAATCGTGCACTTGTGCTTTGGAGGCAGGCTGCCAATTATAACTCTGAATTGCATCACTTTTCAGTTTTATTCTGACTGACTCCGACTGGCATGAGGGAGCTGCTGCATTACTATTCTGCACTCAACCTGTAGACTGGAGCTTGGCGCCTTTAGACAAACTTTATGAAACACAGTGACAGTGCATGCATGTTGACACTTCATTTCTGATTCCTAAAAGTTTGTCTGAAAACAAAATCAATATGGTGGTAGGAAAGCGAGAGGAAAAAACTGTTTACCTACTTAACAGTGTTCCCTTAGTAGAAACAATACTAGTACTGCAACCTCAGGTTTAATAAGGAATTGAACAGGACTTTTACATCCATTATCTTTACCATATGGACACATTTCACTTAATTTGATCTAGGAAGTGCTAAGAAAAGGCAGCCTTTAGTGTCAATGACAGTATCACTGACTGACCCCAGTGTGTAAACGTAACAAAACAAATCTGTGCACAGTGTTAAAGTAATGGTGTTAATATTCCCTGGCTTCATGACCTGATTTAATGTCACCTTGCATGTTTGAGCTAAGAAATTTTCACCTGTAGTTCTGTTACTAGTATTAAATTGCAAATGCTCGCATTTAACATTACATTCACGGATTTGTGCTCCATAATGCAGATGCAATGCACAGTTTTCTGATCAGAATCCAAGTTTTTTTTTTTTTTTTTACAGCAACTAATCTTGTATCGTTTGCCTTTGCTTTGTACACCTCAGTGTGTGGGTAGACCAGTCACATCTGTGTTTTCTACTGGGATATTTTGGACTGTTACTTGTGGGCTTTTAGTTTTCAAGGACAGGCCGTGCATGTCAGTGTGTGCACTCTGTGGAGTTCTTCACTCTGCAGCTTGTCACGCATACTTGGTCAATTTAATCCTCTGAGGAGCGAGTAGCAGAGATTCGTGCCATCTCACTTTAAGTGCTCAGTGTCACATCAGTACATGCTGATCTCACTGTTGGCTTCAGGTTCCTCTGTTTAAGAAGTTCTACAGGAAGGCAAGTCAGGAGCTGCAGTATTGAATCATCCTGTGTCGTGATCCTATTAAGTGTCTCAAAGTTGTGGTGTGTTGCTGAAATTTACTAAAAGATCGAACCAGATTCCTTCAGAACTGAAAACTAAATATATCTGTCATTTGTAGGGTAATGGCAGCAGTATTATAGTCGGTATAAATGCTGCCAAATGACGGTCCTTTTGAAACTTTACTTGGCTTTACTGCCAACTTAATGTTGTTTGCCATGTTGAACTCTGTGCCATCCTGTTATATCACATAAATGAAAGATTTAATTCAATACATGGCATGTATTGCATTCATTAGATGGCTTGATGGCGTTCAGTGAAGCAGCTGTTAATTGAAAATGTATTCGAAGGATAAACCCCTTGAGATGAGCCATCTCATTTCAAGGGGTTCTTAACATAAATACAGATAATGCAGAACAGAAAAGACGGCAACATGCATTCACATACCTAGAGCAGAAAATAAAAACGTTGTCAGGTGCTAAATCACGCCGGTGTGGTGTTCATAAAATACCTCAAACCTGAACAGTCAATGCAGGTTTTTCAGAGGCCTCAGGTGGTGATCATTACCTTGATTTTTGTGGATTAGGTGTGGAGGGGTGTCTTCATGCATGAATGTTACCTCAGTTGAGAGGAGATCATTTCGTAGTTTCAAGATAAACAACAAAAAAAAACCATTGGCATAGATGCAGGATGACATCCAAAAGTCTGAGTAGCTACAGTATAATAAGATTGGGTTGGCTTTCTTAAAATCATGAAACATGTGTAAATTGAGGAAAAAAATAGCTTTTTCTACCACTCATTCTTGATGAAATTCCAATGGTGAAGGTTTAATGTGGAAGAATATTTTGGTCATGTTTTCTCTACACTTCTAACACCCATAACATTGATAGAAATCTCCTTAATTCTTGATCTTATTGCCTGGTCCTAACTTTATTTTCAGTTAATGTGTCAGATTATGCCCAAAATAATGTAGTTAAAGTATTAAATGTACTCATGTGTTAACATGCACATATATATATATATATATATATATATATATATATATATATATATATTTTAACAAAGTATGAAAGATCAAGTCGTGTGAACAGCACAAAAAAGGGTTAAATGTAATTAAACTGAGCTAATGGGTCTAAGAAAAGTAGACAGTTCGTGTTCATATGTAGCGTAAAAGTTGAATTTCTTCAGAAGTTCTGGGAACAATTAGATGTGCAGCATGTCATAAGACCTGTACAGAATTTTAGTTGAAGAAAAACATGAATACCTCAAATGTATATATTATTAACTGACTGTGAATATAAGCATAACCATTTATCTACTTTCATCTATTGTCAGTGTACATCTAGGGTCAAGCGCCTGTGTATTAACATTATTTCTTATGTTACAAAACCATAAATGTGAAGGTTTTTTCCCCCTTTGCATCTGAGTCGCTCATGTTTAAACACTAGACGTACTCTTGTACAGAGCCATATATTTATGCTTAATATTAACCTCAGATATCAACTATTACCTTAGATTCACCTGCAGTGCTTTATTTCAATGTAAAATGGTGTCTGACATCCTTTTAGTGTCCGATACATGTAGACACAGTGGCAAACATGGAGTAGAATAGGATTTAATTTAATTTCTACAAGCTTTTTTCCAGTTCAGGTTCTTGACTGGAAGTTTAGATGTGATGCGTCTAGATTTGGAGACGTCATGTTGGTGTCAGTTTGACAGAAGCGTGAGATTTCAGTGTAAAATCCCAGTCGGGTTGAGACTGGGTTCCACATCAGATGATTTACAGCTGTACTGCTGAGTTGATCAACTGTGAAATTATGTTTCCAAACACCCACTCAAACTTACTTTTCCACATAATTAATTAGCACAATCTATGAAATGGAGACGGTACTGCTGGCTTCACAGGTTGAAGGATGATGCATGGATAGAGAGCTGAATAGAAATGAAAATGATGTTTTGATTGGTGCAATTTTCTGCCCCTATTTTGTCTCAAGTGTCAGTGTGAATCTTAAGGTTTTGACTATTGATTATTTGGGTGAAAAAATGATCTTATTATGTAAGTTTCATCTGTAGAAATAGCATTTTTGAATCTATAAAACCCTCTAAAGGGCTTTTGTTCACACCTTATGTATGGAATCGGCTACAGAAAGAATGGAAACAGTCTTCTTGAGGCAGACTCCAGAACTTGCACTTGTATTCCTTAATCTGTTTGTAGATATTTTTATTACCAATTATTAAAGATTCAAGACCTTTATTTGACCCCAGGGGGGGAATTATTTCTGCAGCAGTAGCAATTAAAACAATGGCAATAAGAAAGTTATATACAAGACGACACTCAGATAAAACTTTGTGGTGCAGTAAAAACGCATACTTAAATAAAATGTAGACTGATAATACTACCTGTGCTGTACATGGTTGAATATGGAGATGAAAGATTGAAGGTTTAAAATGGTTTTAATTGTTTAAATGCGTCTGTATTTTGACTGTTTTTTTTTATTTGCTGGGGCCCATCTTGGTCAGGACTCCTTTGTAAAAGTTCTTGATCTCAGTGGGGTTTTTCTTGGTTAGATCAGGTTCTTAAAGTCTTAAGTTTTGTATTTACTGAATTTAATATCTTTTTTTTTTTTTTTTTTAAAAAAAAGGTATTAAATTTGGTATGGTAGATCTTGTGCTAAACTTGTCTCCGTTGTCTGTTATATGTCAAGCTGCAAAGAAAGTAATGTTAGTCGGCTCAGTTGCATCTATTCCAACCCGACAGCGTATATTGAAACTAGGAACCAATCATTTTACAGCCCCTGGTGAGAAATGACTCGGATAAGTCGTAAGTCTTAAATTTAAAAATCTGCATTTAATACCTTAAAGTCTTTAAAATGTATTAAATTAGATACATTGGGTTTTAAGAGAATAGTCTTTGTCATTGCACATATTTTCAGAGCAACGAAATTGCATTCCAGATTGCAACCAACTCAGATCATGTAAACACGGGACATAAACACAGACGTTAAGTTATGTTGACATAAATGTGTCTGTTAAATGTCCAAACTACAAAGAAGGTAAGTCTATTCAGTGCCACCTGTTCTAACCTGACAATTTATATTGAAATTGCCAACTAATTATCACTAACTTTGTAGGCCTGGTGAGAAATTACTCAGAACGGTGGGAATAAATTAATGCACTTTCCTAAATTCTAAGAGTCACCAATTTTTTCCAGTGTGGCTGTGAAATAGGCATTAAATTCTGTTCAGAGTAGTTTTAAAAAGTCTTAAATTTATCTTGTAGAAACCTGTAGGAACCCTGTAGATAAAGGTTAATAAATGCATAAAAACAACCCCTGTTATAGACGGCTAATTGAGAACGTAATTGGCAGATTAACAGATGACAACAGCAATTACTTGCATTAGTGTTTGTAATTTTAGTCAAGTACTGTATTGACTGTTTTTGTACGGTGTTTTTTTTTTTAAAGGGGCTTTTCTTCCTCTTGTGAGATCGCAGTGTGATGTCGGTGCACTAGTAACCAGGGTTCTCATAGGGTCTTAAAAAGTCTTAAGTCTTGGATTTACAAATCTGCATTTAATGGCTTAAAAAAGCCTTTAAAAAGTATTAAATTTGATATGGTAGGTCTTCAGTTATGTTGCCTTTAATGTGTTTGGGAGATGTGCAAGCTGCAAAGAAAGTTACATTAGTCTGCTCAGTTCCAATCCGACAATTTATGTTGGAATTAAGAACCAATTATTACTAATTTTACAGCCCCCAGTGAAAAATGAGTCAGAACAGTGGGAATCAAGGCTTTGGAGTAAATGAATACATTTTCCTAAATTTTAGAAGTCACAAATTTTTTGCCAGTATGGCTGAGAAATAGGCATTAAATTGTGTTCCTAGAGATTCATCAAGTAGAAATCTGAAGGAACCCTCTAGATGAAGGTTATTAAATACATAAAAATGACCTTTTGTTATAGACATCTAATTGAGAACGTAACAGATAAGTCATTAGTGTTTGTAATTTTAGTGAAGTATTGAGTCGACGTGTTCGTAGTATAGGTTTTAGGGGTCTTTTCCCTGGAGACGGCAGTGGGATGTCAGTCTACCGCTACACTTTAATGAGTTCTTAAAAGCAGCCTACGCAGTGGGGTAAGGTTGAGGAGGTGGAGGGGTTCGTCTTAGCAGTGATGGGAAAACAAAAAAAGAATGAAAGAATGTGGTGTTTTTAATCTGGGGCTGGTTTCTGCTGAAAACGGTGAGTGGAGGCCTCCAGGGGAACAGGACGCTGTGCACTCACATGCCTGCACTAAGAGCACACATTGGCTGCACACACTGAAAGCCTCGACTGAAATTTTTTGGGGAGAGGCGCCGTGCCAAGCTTCCTCTTCCAAGTGTTTATCTAATGAAATATTTCTGCCTTGTGGCACCATCTCAAGCGGGACAATAGCCAATGTTTGTGCTTTGTACTTAGAATAAAAGGTGAAACATATGCAAATGGAGATTGAAGTAAGTCATTTTCTTCAACAATATGTTCTCTTGTGGCCTGCGTTTCTGTGTTAGCATCCACCAACGTGGGGGAGGCTGTTTGTGGCGCTCACGACTGCCTCACAATTGTGATTAATGGCAAATTAAAATTGTGGCTGCATTTCAGGACGGTTTTTAAGACGCCGTTCTGTTAGCCCGTAACCACGTTGCCAGTTAAGTAAAAAGGAAACCAAAACCGGTGCTTATTTTCATTAGCTCTTTGTGGCTTATATTTTAAGAAACCTAACAGATGGATGAAGCAGCAGGAAGGTTAAGTTGACAACCTGACAAAGTTCAAGTCCCCGTTTGTGCACGAGTGGAAATCTCTATTTATTTTTAATTTTTTTTTTTTTAATGGTTTTTGCATTTAATTTGTAACACTTCAGCAGATGTTGAACAGTGTAAATCTTGTTTGATATTGTGAAAGAACTGTTCCAGATCCGAACCTTTTGTGGAAAAGCCCCTACTACTACTGTGTTTACACAGGTAGCTGGTTTTATTTTTAGTGCAGTAGTTTGTCTACATCCATTATGTCCAAATAATAATAAGGCTTTCTGCTTTGACATGATCGGGCAAATTATGTGCATCAGTGAAAATGTCAAGAGCAGTGTCAAATGTAGATGAGCATTTATTTATTAGCGCCACTGTGACTCCTGACTGTAACCTAACTATGTGAAATATGAGCTATTTAAAGGTCAGGTAACAGGACATGCAATGTGGACCAGAATACTGACAGTTTTCTGGAATGCATGTGATATTTCGCGTGCATGTCTGAGCTGAATGGCTGTTTCTATTTTTGCTGGTGTTATGTAGGCAGTGGGTTTTGACCTTGATTTAGGGACATGCAAGGGAATCCAATGAATCATGTATTTGCTCTCGTGTACTGCAACTTGGGTACCTTTAACAGTAAATCTAAAAATAGTACTGGCAGGAATGGATGTATAGCATGAGAATAGAAGATCGTTATGGACACGACACATACCTTTGACCAATTTATCGAGACTTTGGTGCAACATTATCACCAGAATTGTGCTTCATATAAAGAAAAAAACATAAATCATACAAGAAAAATTATATTTAATTCTTTCACTGCAGTGTTATAATGCAAATTTACTTATACACATTAAATTATATACATTCCTGAGCTGGTAGTTCTGTTTGATTTGCTCTGTACCACGCAGATCACCATCATTTGTAATCTGTGAAACTACCCTGACAAATGAGTGTCATAAAGTCCAGATTAGAAATAGTCTTTATAGTTTATTTAAGAGAATTTCTCTATTGCAGCCAGATAAATGTTAAGTTCTAAATGATTAAATGTATTTATGTTTGCTTTTTTAGTAAGTGCAAAAATATAAATGCAGTCCTGGTCTGGTTTTACAAGTTGAAGCATAAACTGTCTGTTAGAGGGTTAGTTCTGTTTTTCATACATGCGTTGAAGAAATCTGCCGGTGTTTCTACATGAGGTTTCTCATTTGCTGCTTGTTTGCAAACATGTCAGTAATTGGGGTGTCATGTTGTTGTTGAGAGGTTTTTGCACAACTTCGGTGGCTTATTTCACTGAGGAGTTGGATACGACTGATTCTGACGCAACTAATAGACTAAAATGTGACAACTTTTTTTTTTTCTTTTCTTGTCTGGGCTCTAGAAATAAGGCCAAACCAGACCTGCAACAAATATTCAACTAACCCAATAGTTTTCTGCGGTTTTGTGAAGGTATTGTCTGATTTGTAGTTCCTTAAAGCTCATAATTTTCCTGTTTTTTGTTTTCCTTTTTATAAAAATAAATTTAATGTCTGGCTTTTGGAGCAGAGGAGGCATTTGAGAAGGTCATCTGTAGGCTTTGGGAAACCTATTTTCCCACCATTGTCTGAGATTTTACAGACTGAACAATCAGTAATTGGCAGATCATATCTTATATGATGAGCAGGAAAAGGATAATCTATTAATGACACTTTCTGAGTTGGGTGCATTAACTACATCTTTGTGACACTGTTTTCGAAAATAATTTTTTCTCTTGTAACATAATGAGCGGCGTAACAAAATATCAGTTCCGTAATGTATCGTGATATTTCATTTCACAATACTGTTAGTGATATTAAAGTCTTGTATCAATATTTGTAGGTATTTATTCAAATGCAGACATGGCAGAGGTTAATTTTTGTCTTTTTTTTTTTTCATCAAACGTCTGTATACTGCAAAGGTAGTATTGTGATATTGTAGGTCATGCATTTAGTTTTTTTTGACCTTAATAACCATTTAACAAAACCGTTATTTCAAGCTTCCTGAAACCACTTTGTCTGAAAGAAGCAGATGTGAGCTCCTTCATTGGGATTGCATTAAAATAAAAAATGTTATGATATTGGATGATTCAGGAAATGTACGCAGTCCATTCTTTTCACAGCTAGTAGAATATGAACATTTGAGCAATTGTGAATTTCACAATTACCATTGTGAAATGGTAATGTCTGTAAAACACACTTATGTATTTGTTTTGTTTTGGACTGGTAAATTGGATAAAACTTTATCTCACTAGATTTTGCGTTTTAAAGCAGTGTATGACCTCACAATATTTTTTTTTTTTCCCCCAAATTGATAAAACCCCAGTGATATCCTAGTTATAATTAGGGCGGAGTTAAAAAAAATCCATTCATTCATCTTCTATACCCGCTTTATCCTCACTAGGGTCACGGGGGTCACATGGAGCCGATCCCAGCTACTTATGGGCGAAGGCGGGGTACACCCTGGACAAGTCGCCAGTTCATCACAGGGCTGACATATAGAGACAAACAATCACTCGCATAAAAAAAAAATCAATTTCTTTTTAATTTTGGGTAATTAATAGTGGATGAGGTCGGTTTTTCAGAGTAGGACTGCAAGTACCTGGCCTCAAACTTGAATCTGCAGTGCGTGGCTGAGTGCGGAGTTAGAGAAATAGTAAAGCAGCAATCACAAGGTGCTGCCCACCCTCCCCTTCCCGTGAGGGTCTTGTACCAAGGGCCTAACATGATTATGTTTCAGAGGGGCCAAAATTGGTAGCGGTGCCCCAGGGTGATCGTAACGCTAGAAGCACCAGCCATAAAACAGAATAAAGATGATGAAGTCAGTTCTGAGACACTGTAGAAACATGGCAATGTTTCTGTCCTGTTCATTATTTCAGAGCAGATTCATCTATTTACTGATGAAATGTTATATATATATTTAATTTCTAATATTAACATTGATTGTGTTGCATGGCTGCAGTAGTCAAATAATCAGGTTACAGCTCAAAATTGTACTTCAGGATCACTAAATGAATCGGAGTCAATCAATGCAATACTTTATGAATCATAATGGAATTGATTAAGGAAATTGGCCACGATACCCAGCCCTAGTTATCATTAATCATTAGTCTTTTTATGTTGATGCACCTGAATCACTTCCCACATGGTGAACAACTTTGACGATGACTCCATCATAAACACAGTCTGCTTGTTAAATAACAAACCAAAATGTCATTTCGGCCTTTTCATCAATTTTGACGCAAAGTGCATTGTGGGAATAGGAATTCCGTGCAGCAGCTGTTTCTCAGTCTCTTGGTGATGCTGAACCCAAATGTCGCCTTTATCTCCATCCACCGACTACTCATTCTATAAAAGAACCCTGGTGGACTGCAGAAATTTACTTTCTAGCAGTCTACCTCTTTTTCTTGCCGAACATCTAAGAAACTGCTTTTGCTTGGTCGACATTCCCACAATGCACTTCTTGACAAAATTTCTGAAAAGGCCAGTGACGTTTTGGTTTTTGTAAACAAGGGGTCTGTGTTTATGATGGAGTCATCTTCAAAGTTGTTCACTGTGAGGAAAGTGATTCAGGCGCATAAACACAAAGACTAATAGATTGGTAACTATTTGGTTATCACTGGGGTTTTACTAATTTTAAGAAAAATTTGTGATGTCATACACTAAGTTTTTACAGATGAAAGTTTTGATAGCGTTAAATCCTGTTCTGATTTAAAAAAAAAAAAAAAAAATGTTTTGAATATTTCTGGTGTAATTCAATTTTTCTTTTTTTTTTAATTTTTTTTTTTTTTAAGAACCCAAACAAACAAATCTTCAGCTTGTCAACAACAATATGATATAATCGTGTCATGCTCCTGGTGTTTTGTATGGTATCGCCAGATTCTTGCAAATCCACACCCAAAACATAATTCAACCATAAGTATCTTATAAGTAAGGTTCCTTTCTCCTCAGCGGGGAAGATGTAACTATATTATTATTATTATTATTATAATTATTATTTGTGGCAGATGAACATTAGAGGTTATAGAGAATGTAACCTTTAACTTGGAGGACCATTTCTCCATTAACTTTTGTCTTCATAAAAGCTGTCTTGTAAATTTCTATAAATTAGGAATGCACAGGAGTATCAGCCTTGCTGATGTTTCCATAGTCATTAAAATAATGGTGCACCAGTTGCAGATTTTTCTGTTATTAAAAGTTCCATCATAACATTGTATAATTAAAAATGTGATTTGTTGAAAGATAGTGAAAAATGACTAAATGGCTATTAAACAAAATGAGGATTAATTTGTTTTTGTGACAAAAGGGGGAATAAGTACCAAGAAGGCAAAATAAACAGAAAATATTAGTGGAATCAGTATTGGCTGTTAGAACCAGTATCTGGATAATTGTGCATCCTTAACTTAAATATTGCTTTGTCGTTTTTTATATAGTATAATAATAATAATAATAATAATAATAATAATAATAATAATAATAATAATAATAATACATATGTACAATGCAGTTTCTTTACATTTTGGACCACTTAAGTGTTGCTAGATCCTTCCAAGCAGAAACCTATCTGAATATCTATTTAAATTATTAGTTATTTTAGTTTTCTCAGCCATTACAGTGGACTGTAATTACACACAGCACACCCACGTACTTCACACTTGGATAAGCTCAGGATATTATTTTCTCCTCATGTATCGGATCATGTGCGTTAATGTACAGGATGCACAATCCCTGGCTTTATCCAACTTACAGCTGAATTGTAAGAAACTTGTTAAAAATATTAAAACGAATAACCTCAACTAATGCAGTTTAGTCAAGGTTCAAAATGCAGAAATCTCTTTGCTTTTGTGTGGAAAAACCTTCACTATTCTTTTATTCACATTGAAATACATTTACAGTTAGACTTCTGAAGAGTCCAGAACAGATTTTTATTTATTCATTTTCCTGAAACACTTAAGTCTCTTCTGTGGGCTTTATGGGTAAAGAAGGCAGTGGTGCTCTAAATGTTAGAGACATGGTCGAGTACAGTGTGTTAAACACATCCACCATGCTCCCACTCAGAAGTATTGATTACAGGTTTTGTCATACCTGTCCATCTGGTTGTTGAAAAGCTGCTTTGCTCTGCTGAGCAAAGAAAATCTGGTTGCATTTAGTTGTGGCAAGTTGACATTTCACAGATTAAGACCTATGGGGGAAATGTTATAAATAGGAAGCAAAATGTTCAGTGCTATGTGCTGTATTTATTAAGCAGCTGTAAAATGTTTCAGCCTTGAAAAATGCTCTGCAGTCGGTACAGGTGTGCATTGGCAAAAATCTGGCGATACGATGTATTATACTGTTAAATAGGTGATGCGTTTTCATTTCTTCTTTTTTTTTATAAGATTATTTCTTGGAAAATTTTAGATTATACCACATATGTACAAATACTAAACAATTTTGTATTTGATCAGAACAGGATCTAATACAGCAGTTCTCCAATGGTAAAATTCTTTCCACCACACCATATATTGGTGGCAAAAAAAATCAATAATAGGCCTACGCGTTAAGTTACGCATATTAAAGGTTTTACTAAACAGTGGTAGCGTCCTCCATCTCTATTGGTTGGTTCTGCTGCCTGTCACTACCGGGTTGACTGCCTATTTACGCATGCGTTACGGTAACTATTTGTACAAACTGCCTGAAATCTGTTGCCAGAGACGTTGAGTTATTCTACGCTGCAGATGACTGTCATTGCAGAGTGATTTCATGAAATGTGTTTGTCAAGCCAGTTCTTACGGCATTGGGCGCGCTATACATACACATTTTGAACCTTTCACATGTTAGTCAATGGCCTTGTTAACTGTTCATGTCCTTGAATGCCAAGAAGGCGCCTATAAATAAAACATTATCATATGATCGTACGACAATTTACAGCAAGATCTCTGGTTCACATGACTCTAAGTCTCAGTCTCAGGTATTTGATGCAGCATGAACATGCTAGGGTTGTAACAATGTCATGGTGTTATGATTAATATTGATTTTAAACATTCATTCATTTTCTATACCCGCTTTATCCTCACTAGGATCATGGGGGTCGCATAGAGCCTATCCCAGCCTATGCCCGCCTTCACCACACCCTGAACAAGTCGCCAGTTCATCACAGGGCTGACATATAGAGACAAACAATCAGTCTCATATTCACACCTATGGGCAATTTA
>JAQQZY010000011.1:19833966-19849791 GCA_030068375.1 Ostorhinchus rueppellii
AATACAGCTCTTTTCTTGAAATCGTTCAGCTATACTCTATACCGTAAAGACCCAGTCCTACTTGTGTGGCAGTTCCCAAATGTTTTTTGTTTTTTGTTTTTTTTTTTGCTTAATTTAACCTTTCTGATGTGATTTATTATATTATACTCTCAATTTTTTTTTTTTCTTTAGTAAAATTGGGTATTTTATTAACTTACTGATTATGCAATTGTTCGCAGAAGATTAAAGTTGAAGACTGTTCCGTCAAAAAAACAGAAAAGTGAATTTTTCAGTAAAGTGCATCATTAACTGAACATAACCCGGTGTCTGCATCCACTGTCATTGATCAAATTCCATTGGTTTTACTGGTGAATCAGTGTTATACCCGCATTTTTAAAATAATTTATTTCATATTGCAACAGTTATTACAAAACACGAAGTTTCTTACAAAATACATGGAAGTATTTTATTATGAAATGCAGCACGTTTATACAAAATTGAGTGTATAATTACATATTGCACCATAATTGCATAATTCGGCACTATAAGCCATTGACTGGAGAAATAATAGCATCAGTAAAATAATCCAGATACCTGCGATGGGAACGTTTAATTCCTTTTATTATTGCCTAATGCCACAGCTACATTTAGATCCATTGTATGTGCTATATTCAAACGAACAATATCCACTTAATTTAGCATCTGCCTTTTATATAATTTTAAGTAAATTTGGGTGTTTTTATTTACTCAATAGAGGTCCAATAAACTAATGGACTCTAGAATCTGAGTTTTGGGTAATTTTGCTTCATGCATTAGAAAAATCAACATACCCCAACAGCCTTAAGTGACAACAGAAGGCATTTTTATTTATTTGCAGTCAGTGATTTATTTATTTTTTTCCAAAATGGCAGCTGGTCATTGACTGCGTGTTGTGTATCATGCATATATACGTGCACCAAGTGGTCTTCATTTACAATCAGTGTCAAGTGCAGTCGAACTACTTTGACATGCTTGATACGTCGCATATTTGTGCGAGAATGGGGCTCGATGTAATTCAAGTGCCAAAAGCAAAATGAGATGAGTTGTTGGAGACCAGCCCTGAGTGATGTAAAATGGGCTAGCGCTGTTCATATGTACTTGTATTAGAGCTGCAATCAATTATTCATGTGACTTATCGAGCAAAAAGGCAAACATTTGCTACTAAAATGTGACTCTTTCCAGCCTTTGTCTTTGATCAGTCAGTGGAAAGACTTGAGTTTCTGGACAAGTTTATCTATATAACACATTTACAACAACACAACGGATATAGGTTTAAAAAAAAAAAAACAGATATACAATAATAGATTGAATAAATGGTATCTAAAAATACAACCAGAAGATAAAATAAGTCGCATATTTCTATTAAAAGTAGTGAAAATGTTACAATATTCTGTTGTTTTAGCTTCATCTAATCTTGAAGATGATCCACTGATTAACTGGAAACAATTCAAAGACAAAGGTAATGTGTAATCAATAACATTTGGCGTAATTGATCGTTACTCTGTTTGACGTGTAAATAAAATGAAAAGGTAGTCGAGTTTCCTTCTACATAACTCCGTAGGATTTCCACAGACTGGATGAGTAAATGTTCACACATGCAAACACAACAGATTAGATTAGATGAAACTTAATTGATCCTTTGGGCAGAGCCTTCAGGAAATTGAGATCCTAAAAGCAGCACAGTACGGAATATACACGCAAGAAATACCATAAGAAAAAAGCAACACCATAAGTTAAACAGTGAAAAATTGGAATTGAACACTGGAGAAGACTAGCAAGAACAAGTGTAGTAGTAGTAGTAGTAGTAGTAGTAGTAGTAGTAGTATATGTGATGGCTGGATGTTTAATCACAGAATAAAAGTACTATAGTTGTATATAGATGCTGACAAATGGGGTTATGCTGCTCGATTTATGGAAAAAAATCAATATCATGATTATTTTAGTCAATATTGAAATCGCGATGATTCAAACGATTAATTTTGAGTTTCACAATGCATTTATTAGGCATTTCTCTCTGAAAAAACACGGTTTTTGATTCTTTATGCAAAACATTCAAATTGAAAATACATTTTGGCTACAAATATGTACTTTACAGCTGTTTTGGAATGGAATGTATCGCGCATGCATGTCTCCGAAATTGTGTAAAGAAAAACGGAAAATAAATTGTTTCAACTCGATTTATAAGTTTTGAGATCTTTTGACTACAAAATTGAAATCGTGATCAAAATTCGATTAATTGCACAGCCCTAAAATAGCGCAAGTTTGTTTTTAAAGGTCATATTTTCTTATGTTTTCGTTAGTAGGAAATCGTGAGCAAATTTACACGTTCAGCCTGATTTCTTTACCCTTTAAATTTGTTTTTGGTGTCGGTGCTTTTGTTTCCAGTGCTATTGAATAGATGGTTTTGTCACTTTTTTTTTTTTTGTTTTAATCACTGCATCTTTAAGCGTAATTCTCCTTGAGCCCCTTTTGTCTCTGACGTCTGTCGGTTGCACTCGAGTCTATTTAATGCTGCAGCTGTTGATATTTGAAATGATTAATATGAAAACTAATTGTTTTTATTTAACCCATGAAGACCTAGTGCTATTTTTATGGCAGTTCTCAAAGTAGACTCAGACTTCCTTTATTGTCATTAAATAAATGCGTCGTTCTTGCATATATTCAGTGACGGTAAGAATAAATAAATAAATAAATGCATAAAAGAGCACATCACAGAATAAAAGCAACATTAAAATGTATAAAAATGAATGTTTCCCTCCATTGAACCTGAAGTGATTTATCACGGTTTGCTATAATATTATCTTTTGTATCTTTGCATTTTTCAGTGAAATCAGGTCAGTTTGGGTATTATATTTAATTCACAGATCATGTAGATGTTCATAATTGCTCAGATTACAGTTGAGGGTTGTTTTATTATAAAGCAGCAAAAACTGAAGAATGTGACTTTTTCAGCAACTATTTCAACAGCTGAACACAAACCAAGTGTCTCCATCCACCGTTAATTCAACTTCATTGGTTTGACTGGTGAATTAATGTTATAGACACAGTTTCCACATCCAAGTGGGTCATATCTGATGACCCATTACTGCATTAATGGATCAACAGGTTTTAACCATAATAGATAAGTGGACGTTTGGGGTTTTATGGGTTAAAAAATGCATAAATTAGATTAAATGTGCAGCTGACGAGGACGTATAAGCAGTAAATGTTGAGAATCTCTTCCATATTTTATGTGATGCCGCACAGATTGATTATCGGTCAATGACCAATGTAGAATCTGCTGTTCCAAAAATAATTAGCCCAGATAAAGTAGTATTATTTCTCCCTGCAAAAGCTTAGTGTGGTGTGAAAAACTGACTTGATAATCAGTTGAGGGAAAAATTAGGCCCTTAATGTTATTCAGAGCCTCCGAGTCATTTCTCAGGAATGATTTTCTGATTTCAGCGCTACATAAACCCTATCCCCTCCAGACTGTGTTGCTTTTGTCTCTCCCTTGGCCCCGTGGCAATGGATTTAAGCCAGCCTACATCTGTGTACTGGTGCTGCATGTGATGTTAAGTAATCACCAGAGAGATGCTTCTGTTTCCCTTTAAGTGTTGGAGCTGTGGCTGCTGTTGCTGCAGTTTAGTCTTTTTGTCATTTTTCCTACAACTATTGGCTGCACACGGCTTCAACGCAAGCTGAGGCACATGTCGGAAAAGTCAAATGAGCGTGTGTCTCCTGCTCTGTAATGATGTCTAGAAGTTAAAGCAGACTAGGCTTCATAAAAGTGTTTGGACCTATTAGCAGGGCTTGTATAGGGGCTTGAAATCCTTAAATGCTTGGATTTCAATGTCTGGAAAGTGTGTGAATTTAGTTTAGCATGTGTAATTCTAACTCAGTGATGTGGTTTATTTTTAATATTAACTCTGCCAGGTTAGTTGCTAAGCTAAAGCTACTTATAGAGGCGATTCATCTTGAAATATCACACTTTGTCAAAAAAAAAAAAAGGAAATTAGGTGTTCGTTTTGGTCAAATTCAGATTTGATTTTTATTTTAATCTTTGTTTTGGTGCGAGTGTGTCTGAAGAACGCCAAGTGTCTTCCCTATTTTTGGAAAAAACTTTGCATTCTACTTTATTTTCTAGACTTTTCACTGTTATGAATCATGCTTTCATGTTTATTGCATAATACAACACAAATTGTGATTAAAAAGTGACATAAATAACAATTCTGTGTATCTTAATTGTCATTGCACATTTTTCAGAGCAATGAAATGTGTATATGTGTAATATAAAATTCATTCCTGTAGATGCGTATTTAACCCCCTGCAATAAGGTGCTGTGCTGGAAAAATTAGAAAATAACCCTTAAGTGCTTGAATTTGACCTTAAAAATGTGTATGAACCCTTTATCTATTTTTAATATTAACTCTGCATGTTGGATGCCAAGCCAAAGCCACTTACAGAGCGGTGATGCATTTAGAAAAATAAAACTATGCCAAAAAAACTAAATTACCACATGCTAAAAGTAGACTTAAGATGCATTTTTATCATAATCTTTGCACTCTTCAGACACACTCGCACTGAGACAAAGTGGCTTCCCAATTTTTAGGTAAAACTGCCTTCTCCTTTAATTTCTACACTTTTCGCCGTTATGAAGCATATTTTTTCTTTATAGCGTAATGCAAAATAGATTATTGTGATTAAAAAGTGAAAATATAATCATGAGTTTGTATTCCTGTAGATATGGATTTAACCCTAGGTGCTGTGGTGAAAATAACCCTTAAAAGCGCTTGAACTTAAACTTAAATGTGTATGAACTCTGAATGTGGTTCATTTATCTATTTTTAATATTAACTCTGCATGTTAGACGCCAAGCCAAAGCTACTTGCAGAGAGGTGATACATTTAGAAAAATAAAACTATGCACAAAAAAGTAAATTACCAGGTGCTCCAAGGTAGATTCAAGATGCACTTTTATCTTAATCTTTGTCTCGGTGCGAGTGTCTGAGGAGCACAAAGTGGCTTCCCTATTTTTAGATAAAACTTTGCCTTTTTGTTTTGTTTTTTTGGTAATTTGTCAAATGGAACATGATACATATAGTTAGGGTTTCTAAATTAAACATGGGCAAAAGGCGTTGGCTGAAGCAACAGCTTATTTATGCCTTCCCTATTTACAAGAAGGAAAGTTGCATAAACAAGACGAGACAAGATAATAATAATGTAAATAGATTTGGCAGACTGAAGTGTATATAGTAGCTATTAAAATCATAGTCTGCACAACTTGCAATACAAGATATTTCAACAATTACAGATCAACAATGGTAATGGTAATCTCCTTAATTTCTTGACTTTTCCCTGTTGTGAAGCGCATTTTTTTTTATGTTTATAGCATAATGCAATATAGATTATTGTGATTAAAAACTGAAACTATAATCACGAGTTTATGTATTCTCGTAAATAGGGATTTAATCCCAGGTGCTGTGCTGGAAAATTTTAAAAATAACCTTTAAAAGTGTTTGCATTTGACCATGAAAAATGTTTACAAACCCTGAATGTGATTTATTTATCCATTTTTAATATTAACCAATATTTTACCAGGTGCTCCATGGTAGATTCAGGGAACATTTTTATCTTGATGTTTGTCTCGTGCAAGTGTCAGAAGCCTTTTGGTGTTCTTCAGTTTTTTTTTTTTTAGTTTTTTTTTTTTTTTTTTATAACCCCCAAGATAAAACTTTGCTTTATGCTATAAACCAATTTTTCATAACTACAATGTAAATCGTGATTTTAAAAAATAAAAGTGGGGGAAAAATGAGTGTGTATTTATGGTGCTGTGCTGGAAAAATTTGACTGACCCCTTTAAAGTGCTTAAATTTGATCATGAAAAATGTTTACGAACCCCGATGGAGATCTATTTATTTATTTTTAATATTAACTCTGCATGTTAGACGCCAAGCCAAAGCTACTTACAGAGAGGTGATGCATTTAGAAAAATAAAACTATGCCAAAAAAGTAAATAACCAGGTGCTCCAAGGTCGGTTTTTGTCTGGCTCTTTAAAACTTTGCATTCTCCTTTCATTTCTAGACTTAGTGCTGTTATGAAACATCATTTTAGATGTTGATAGCATAATACAATCTATATTATGATAAAAAGTGAAAAAAAATCATGATTATGTATTTATGTAGATATGTGTGGTACTATGCAGGAAAAAATTGACAATGACCCTTAAAAGTGCTTGAAAACTCCTTGAATTTGACCTTTAAAAGTATAACAATCCTGAATGTGATTTATTTTTAATATCAACTCTGCAGGTTGGATGCCAAGCCAAAGCTACTTGTAGAGGCGATATGTTTAAAAAAAAAAAAACTATACCAAAAAAGTAAATTACGAAGTGCTCAAAGGTAATTTTTTTTCCCTTAATCTTTAAAATTTGGCATTCTCCTTGAATTTCTAGACTTAGTTCTGTTATGGAACATCATTTTAGATGTTTATAGCATAATACAATGAACATCATTGTGATAAAGTGAAAAAAAAATCATTATGTATTTATGTAGATATGTGTGGTACTGTGCTGGAAAAATTTGACAATGACCCTTAAAATTGCTTAAACTCCTTGAATTTGACCTTAAAGTGTAACAATACTGAATGTAATTTATTTTTAATTTTAATAGCCAAGCCAACGCTACTCCAAATATATTTTGGAGAAAAAAAAACCTATACCAAAAAAAGTAAATTACTAGGTGCTCAAAGGTCAATTTTTTTTTTATCTTAATATTTAAATTTTTGTATTCTCCTTGAATTTCTGGACTTTGTGCTGTTATGATACATCATTTTAGATGTTTATAGCAAAACACAATGTAATTTATTTTTAATAGCCAAGCCAAAGCTACCTACAGAGGGGATATGTTTTGGAAAATAAAACTGTCGAAAAACAAAATTAGTGCTTGAAAACCTTAAAAATTGAACCCTGTATTTGCTGTTTCCACTGTCAGGGTGAAGCCTGTCTACATATTTCACATCATTTAGAAGCTGACAGACAGTTTACACTCGAGGTGCATGTTTCACCAGCTCTTTTCAAAGGATCCATGTTTCTCCTGGCTATAACCGTCCCTAAGATGCAAGGTGAAACGAAGTTTACGAACCTGGGTTGATCACTACAGTTAACTACCCAGGAGAGCAGTGATTCATGGTGCTTAGCTGCAGAAAGCATGGATGCATATACCTCTGGGTATTAAGATGCACATTAAAACTAGTGAAATCACAACGCTGCAGGCACGGTGCAAGAGTTAGTAGCCATTTTATACTTCCTTATGTCTCCTTGTGCAGCTTTATTTTTTGAAATTGGTGTTAAATTAGTTCACAGCTGCAGTGTGGTTTGTATTCACACGCCTGTTTATTTTTTTCTGACTATAAAGTGTAATTAAAAAAATATCCTTTTGAACCACAGATGGATGGTTTCTGACGTTCTGTTTATTTCTACCCATAATTCTCGCTTGTGCCTTGGCTACGTCTCAGTCGTGTGTGTGCGCAGACGGCTTCTGCTTTGAATTGATCCAAAGTTTGAGATAAAACTGAAGTTGCTTATGCTCTGTATTAATATGCTGAAGCTGCTTGAGCTGCTGAACTTGACCAGCAGTGGAATTGCGGAGAGACCCAGCAGTGTGGGTGGAGGAAATTGAATTGCCTCTGTGCACATAGAGTGGGTGTCAATCTATTGTACATTTTAGAGATAAACTGTAGAGGGAGGGGAACACATTGAGCTTCAGCTACTGCTACTGTGTCAGAGATGAGCTGGTGTGAAGGCAGAGCAATTGCCTGTCATTTTTAATTTAAGACGTGTTTGTCAAAGTTGGTTTGAGAATTTACTGTAGGTTGTAAAACTAATTTGTGGCTGTTGGTTTGGGCTCTGACCCCTTTTTGCTCGGCATAATGTCATATGCGACTGTTTATTTTCATGCTTTGTGTTTTTATATTTGTTGTATGGATGTCGCTCATTTTTCATATTAACCCATAAAAACCCAAACACCCACCATCGACCAAAACCATCTGGACAGTCAGACTACAAACATGCAAGGTGAAAAACAAGCTTTAATATAGTTATGCATCAGCTGCAAATGACAAAACAAGTCTGTTTGAGAGTCCTAAAACCAACTTTACTGTCTCTAAACAAAGAATAGGGCTGATTTATTGTTTTAAAAGATTAGTCGAGGAAAAAATTTAGACCATCAAAATCATTAAAAACAGTGGTTATGCAATCAAGTACTAACTCCTGTGTCATGTGACTAAACGGACAAAAGAAAACATAGAATGCCTAAAAGCACTGTTTTTGTCGGTACAATGCCATAGATATTCATGCAAGAACTGAAGTGATTTTGGTTTTTATCAAGAAAACATGGAAAATGGATATCAGCTGTGAAATTAAACTGAGCTATTATTTTTATTCAAATGTACCTTTAATTAGGGCTGTGCAATTAATCGAATTTGGATCACTATTTCGATTTTGTCAAATGATCTCAAAACTCAGAGTTGAAATGATTTTTTTCATTTTTCTTCACACAATTTCTGAGATGCGCATGTGCAATGCATTCCATTAAAACTCAAAATTAATCATTTGAGTAATCGTAATTTCAATATTGACCAAAATAATCGTGATTTTGTTTTTGTTATACACCCCTTCCCATAATCGAGCAGCCCAACTCTAAATGATGTCTACAGCCAAAAAACGGCTGATTTATTTTCATATTTTTAAGACTACAGTCACGGAAAAATTAACCAACAAAACTTTTTATGCAATCAAGTGCCAACTCCTGTATGTATCAT
Organism: Ostorhinchus rueppellii; assembly: GCA_030068375.1. Classification (NCBI taxonomy): domain Eukaryota; kingdom Metazoa; phylum Chordata; class Actinopteri; order Kurtiformes; family Apogonidae; genus Ostorhinchus; species Ostorhinchus rueppellii. Next base: position 19,842,784 of record JAQQZY010000011.1, read on the forward strand.
GTGACTAAAACAGATGGAAAAGTAAACATAGAATGCCTGAAAGCACTGTTTTTGTCAGTACAATGCCATAGATCTTGATATAAGAACTGAAGTGATTTTGGTTTTTATGAAGAAAACATGTTGGATAGATATCAGCTCTGAAATTCACTTCTTATGAGCATTTTTGTTTTTATTCAAACAAATGTACCTTTTAGTTCAGGGGTGTCCAGTCCTGGTCCTCGAGGGCCAGTATCCTGTATGTTTTAGACGTATCCCTTTTCTAACACCCCTGATTCAAATGATAAGCCCCTCATCCAGCTCTGCAGAAGCCTGATAACAACCATCAGGTGTGCTGGAAGAGGGAAACCTCTAAAACAAGCAGGATACCGGCCCTCGAGGACCAGGATAGGACACCCCTGTTAGTTGTACCAGGCATTAAAATGAACCAAAAAATGAAGAAGACAAGGGTGGTCTAATATTTTTTTTTTCTGCAACTGTATATTTGATGTCCACATTTACATTTCTTCTCATACTTTACTTGCCCTAGAGCGTACTGGTTTAGATCACAACCTTAATGATAATGGGTTTTAAACATTATTCATACTTACTCACTCAAAGCATGATGTTGGGATGGTATTAAATCATTTGTGCCTGACGGATAATTTTGATTACCAGCCTTGATGGCTTGAGAATTTATCCGCCATAAACATGATCACTTTACCCTGTGTAGCCAGACTTCCCTTCATATTGATATCTGTCAATCCTAGACCTATTTATTTATTTATCACCACAATTGCAGGCATTATTGTCAATATACCTGACACTATGGTAATGTTAATTTTGGCAACTTCAAGTGGAAAAAAAGCAACTTTTGATATGTTAAAGAAAAAAAATTACCAATTCTTGTATGCATTTTTTCCCCCTATCCTATATAACTTTTCACAAAGACTTCAATGAAAATGGCTGAAATTGACAAATGTCTTTGCATGGCCTCAAAGTACTAGAAATACCTATTCCATCCATGTATTTCACTTGTATGCCAGGTAAATGTAAGCTGTACCATGTAAGCAATGTGTTTTTTGTTTTTTTTTTACCCTACATATCCACTTGACCCGCCCATCTACTGATCTAAAGGGTTTAATACATGTTGATCCACTAACCTGATCAATACATGTAAATAATTGATGTAAAATCCAGTTTGTCAATCTTATCGATCCCAGCAACCAATGGGCAAAGGCAGCATGTACATCCTTGTATATAGAAAAAAAACATTGACTTTCACATTCACACCTACAGGCTATATAGATCGACCAATTAGTCTATTAATAACAGCTATCTGTGGGGATTAAATTATCCTCTTCTCTACTATTGTAGAATAAAAGTGCTTTAATTTTCACTACTTAAGAGCATTTAGCGAGTCTTTGATTTTTACAACAAAGGGGTCGTCTCATGAATGTTTTTCAATCATGTACTATTAGTTTTTCTTAACCCATAAAGACCCAAACAGCCACTGGCGACGAAAACCATCTACTGATCAAAACAGTTTAATACCTGTTGAGCCATTAATCTTATCAATACATGTAAATAATTGGTGTAAAATACAGTGTCGTCTTTTCACGGTCATCAGATTTGACCCATTTGGATGTACAGAGGCTCTGTAGTTACCATGGAAACACCACTATCTTCTAAAACACTGATTCACCAGTAAAACCCATGGAGTTGGATCAATGACAGTGAATGGATACACTGTTTATGTTCAGTTCATGATATTTAGCATAAAGTCAGTTTTCTCTGTTTTTGATAGAATAACCCTCAACTTTAATCTGAGCTTTTATGAACATCTACATGATTGGCAAATTAAATGTAGGAAAATACTGGATTTTCACTGAAAAAGTGCAGAACAAAGAGGATAATATTACAATAAATGGTGATAAATCATTTAAGGAAGGTTAAATACACTGAAATTAATTTGGGAACTGACACAAAAGTAGCACTGGGTTTTTATGGATTAAATTGTCATTTGGTGAATTTCATAAATCTAACTGAGGTTTTCTGTTTTTTTATTATTACAGGGCAGAGCCTAGGCTATGGATTTGTGAATTATGTGGACCCGAAAGATGCAGAAAAAGCCATAAATACCTTAAATGGCTTGAGACTTCAGACCAAAACCATCAAGGTAAGATGTCGGTGAATTTATAATAATGATATTTTTTTATCATGAACAGGTTTTAATGTGCGATTTTCCCCCTCGTATGCAACAAGCAAACCTCAGAATGTGTTATTCCTTCCACTCAAATGTGTTGCGATTCATGGCCGGTTGCAGAACTGTCCACATATGCTGTTCATGTCTAGCGTACATCTCTGGGTTGGAGGAGAAGCATAATGAGGCTGGAGAAATGTGGGGTGGAAGGGAGCCTATTGTTAATCTGGGCACAGGCGGCTTTGCCTAGGCCTCAAGTAGAGCAGAACTGTTTCTATGGTTGCATGTGCTGTAGCTCTGCTTCATGCCTTTACAGGGAGGTGGCTGCCATTAGCATTCATCAGGCAATGTAGCACTCACTGTGCTCCTGGAAAATCTCATTTGCTTCATATAGTGCAGCAGGATTTGTGGATTGTGGTCAGATTATTAGATGTGATATTTTTTTTTCTCCAACTGTGACCTTACGAGGAGGTAGCCAGATCCATTCTCACATCAGGCAGAGGCGCATTAGAGAAAGTGTCTGTGGGCAAAAACGCATTTGGTGAATTTGTGAAAATTCAAGTTTCAACAGCAGCAAATTTGCCTGCTGTACGCTTGATTATTTCTGTATTTTACATTTAAATATTACATTGACAGAGGATGATGTAGCGTGTTATGAGCCATACCGCTTCATTTCCACAAATCAAACAAAACCCTCGCTCCAGCTCTCAGCTCACACCTCAGAAAGTAGAACATGGGAGCATTTTTTTATATATATATCACACTTCCCAAATTCTCTGGCTGCTCTGTCAGAAGTGCAAATAAACCCCACTGAGGTAGAGGAATATACTTTGCAAATATTAGCATCAAATGAAGTGTGAAGGTGAGTCTGGATGAGGAGCAGCGAGGGAGCCTGGGCTTTCACGTTCACTTTGTCAGCCTTCCCTTCGGGCCAGAAATAGGCTAAAGTTTTAACACAGGATGACCAAGTGGAGCTCTTATCGATACGAGAACACAAGAAGCAGTCCTCCATGAAGGGTGAATTAAATTCCTTAGGATACCATCTATTGTGTAAGATGGCAGAAAAAAAACTAGGTCTGATACCATTTAACTTCTCTGACACTGTAATTAAATACAGCTGGAGTGCGATTCAGGTAATTGACAGTCGAGTCACAGGAACCTGCAGCCACCAGACGGCGGGAATAACAAGATACAGCAGACTCTGCACTGTCTTTTCTCCCTGTTCTCAGTGTCTGTGATTCGCTCATTTAGTCCTCCTCAAAATCTTCCTCAAGCCATTTTTACACATCAGCTCCTAAATTTAGGCTGCACTGGTTCCTGCATTTATTGCATAAATGTCTACTTGACTGAAAATGGGATGGTGCACCGAGAAAAATGAATTTATGCCTACCCAGGGGTGTAATGATGTATTGATTCAGAGGACCCTAGTATATGACTTTCTGGTCCCCCTCTGTTTTCTATTACTCGGCCATGTTTGTGGACAAATGTTGATTTATGCTGCATATTAAGCAAAAGGTCTGCGCGATCTAAAAATATCCCCTGACTTCAGAGATGGAAGGAAGCGAGATTAAAGAAGCAGCCACACTCCTGTTTTCTCCTCGTGTACGTAGGGATTTTCACCACGTATTGAATTCCTTTCGTTAATAGGAGCAGTCTAGACGGGCTTGGCACTGCATCCATCTCTGTCGGATTTCCATGTGATTTGATGGACAGAAAATTGACTTGTTTAGCTGCTTTTTATTTTTTGTAGACTGCCTGATTTGTTGATTTGGCTAATAAGGTTGATTCTTTGTTTACTCTTGAGGAAGGAAAAATAGGGCAAACGGAAACTAGAGGGATCGTTACAGCGGAGGTCAAACTGTAAAAGCTGATTGTATGGAACAGCCCCTCCCCCAAAATATTTGACTCGAGACCAATTTACTGATTTTTTTTTTTTTTTTTTAAAAGCTGATATTTGATCAATTTTATAAGAGATTTGATCAGGCACCTGTGTGGGCAACACTTGAAGTTCAATAGATGTTAAAGGAGTACTATGTATACGTGTTGATAATTTAATTTATATTGCGGCATAAAAATCTTAATTACCTGAGTGTTTTGATTATATTTTATGGTCAATGTGCTTTAAAAGAAAAAAAATAGTCTTAAATATCGGCCTCAAAAATCTGCTGCAGATATTGGCTATCAGCTGACCAAATTTTTAAAAAATCGGCATCGGCCTTAGAAAACTCTTATCGGTCGACCTCTATTTGACAGAAAACATGATTTTCATCTGAAATTAACCTTTTTTTTTTTTTTTTTTTTTTACTTCAGTGGGAATGGACAACTAACTGAGCATTTTAAAGTAAATGGCATTTAAATGAATAAATGTGGATAGTTACGATAACAAAGATAAAAGTTTATCATCAAAGCCAGAATAGTCAATCATTATTGTCACTGTTACAGGAACAATGAAAATCCATTGAGCAGCAAACATTTAAAGTGCAAAAAAGAACTGTAAAATTTAAATCGCACTAAATAATACTGAAAATATATATTAAAAATATTGGCAATATACAAAAACTAGAGATAACATTAAATGGACAAAATATACTAAAATACTACTAAATATACACAAAGCTAAGTATGCTACAAATGAAATACAAATAACAAATGTACAACAGACATATAATGATAATAATAATATTGGCGGGAGGGGCTACATTTAACCGCTTATGGGGCTTTACAGTTATCAAAACCAGACTCGAGTACAGTTTTTAGCCAGAAGACCCATGTTTTTACCAGTAATGATGGTTGTTAAAATTGTTTCATCGCTGCAAATTAATCTATATCCTTATTTCCATCCATCATTCCATGGCTGAACACAATTTTTACCCTAAACTACTTACTTTTACCTCATCCAGACCGACCACTTTAGGCTAATCAACCACTGGTCGCTACATCTGTCGCAAATTGCCGATAATTTCACAGAATATCGAATGAAAGGGCTAAAACCAGAGTCAGTCTAATACCTGGTGTACAAGGTTGACACACATTCACACTGGTTCTGGTATGAGTTTATTATACATTTAACAACGTAATCCAACTGTTTCAACACTTATTCACACACCTTAATTATTTCCTGATCTTGAGCACCGCATCTGTTTTTTGTGGCTAAAACGTCCTTTGCAGAAACTTAAGAGCATGACGTGTGGTTTTAGAATGGATTTTTATTGTGTTTTATGTATATTTTTAGTGTCAATGTATGGCTGTGATTTATATTTTGTGTAATTCTGCTATTATGGTTTTGGCTAGGATGCTCTTGAAAAAGAGACTTGATCTCAGTGAGCTTCTTTCCAGGGTAAATAAAGGGTAAATAAATAAAAAATGATGTGAAAACTTATTTTATGCAATAAACTCTGTCCATTAAAATGCTAGGACTTTTTTATTTTGTAGCAGTTGAAGTGTTGCTATTATGTATTAGAGTATAGTGCTTTTAAGAGCTACAGTGGTGCTTTTTTTTAATGTAATCGATTAATGGATCAATTCTCTTTTAAATGATTTGAATCGGTGAATAAAGTGGTAAAAATGTGAAAGACATGTTTGAAAGTGACAAACAACTTGTCTTTTATTCTGGAAGCAGCTGAAACAACCACACAAAGTATATAAAAGTAAAAGGATATAGAAATAAGACACAACAAACCCCGTCCCTCATACGCATTGTAGCTTATTTTGGCACTGATCCAGCTAATGTCAGCATATCGATTTCCTCTGTGCCAAGTTTAAAGTAAATTGAAACAAAATTGATGTTTTTATAGGCATTTGAAATGTCTCCCATTATAAGTAAATGAGGGAAGGAAAAGATTTTAATTCATAAAAAATGTGAACTTTGACCTACTTTTCCCAAATTTTAATCGCATCTATTCTGGGTCACTGATGATCTATAAACCCAGTTTGGTATGGATTCAACCAATAGTTTTGCTGCTAGAGTGGTAAAGAATCGAACAAACCGAACCAAAAATAATACCCCTTGCCTCCTCTTGGGGGGCGGGGTGTAACAGTCTATATGTGTGTGTGTGTGTGTGTATATATAAGAATATCATTGGATATAAACAACAAACAAGTCAGACATCTACAAACAATATGTGCACTGCAGTCTTCAACACATTTATCCATGTAGGGCTGTGCAATTAATCGAATTTTGATCATGATTTTGATTTTGTTAAATAATCTCAAAACTCGTATAATCGAGTTGAAACTATTTTCTGGGTTTTTTTACACAATTTCTGAGACACGCATACTTAATACATTCCATTCCATTGCAGAACAGCTGTAAAGTACATATTTGTTGCCAAAATTTATTTTCAATTTGAATGTTTTGCATAAAGAATCATTAAGTGTTTCTTTTTTTTTTTTTGAGAAGTGCTGAATAAATGCATTGTGAAACTCAAAATTAATCGTTTGAATAATCGTGATTTCAATATTGACCAAATTAATCATTATTTTTTCATTATTGAGCAGCCCAATATCCATGTTTCTAACGACTTAAAATTTAATTAACATTCAATTTTGTGTCGATCCTGGCGTTATGTGCGTCACAATGTGGGTCTGTGTAAAACAGTGGAACCAGTGTTTAGCTACAGTGAAACAAACATATAATGCTTCAATTCAGGAAAATTGCGATCAATAATATTTTTAATCGAATAATTATTTCATCTCTACAAACAAGCAAGGCATCATATTCAATATGAGTGTTTGTTCACATTAAAAAGAGGAATTTAGAAATGAAGCTCTGATTTCAATAACCTTCCAATAAAGGCCTGGGGCACTGCAGCCAAGGTGAATAGAATAGA
>JAQQZY010000011.1:19859473-19871851 GCA_030068375.1 Ostorhinchus rueppellii
AATAACATGTAAACTGTCATTCAACCAGCAGCAGTAGCATTATTTCAGTTTTTTGGATAGAAAAACTATCATGTTAGTGATAGAGAAAACCACTGTGGTACCCCATGGTGTGGAAAACGGAAAGTTCAGACAAAGAAAAGATCAATTATTGCACGTTTTTGCCATATGAATATTGCACACTATCACAATAACATTTTTGCGATATATTGTGCAGCCCTCGTGAAAGTCTTAATAAAGTATGGAAAATGTTAGTTTGTATAAAGGCACATAATCCTGTAAAATAATAAATACATGAGAAAACATGAATTAAAACACCAAAAAAAGGGTATGATTTCAATAACTGGAATGATTCTAGTGAGACTTGTGTGTGATATCCATGCGCTTTAGTGATTCAAGGTTACTTTATTTATACCCGTAGGTAGATTTGTTTTGCAGACAGTGATTGCCTTGGCATAACAAAACAAAACACACATTGAACCTGTTGATTTTCATGTTTTGAAAATGTTTCTCAGTAAAATATAATTCACTGCGAATTATGCATTCATTCATTCATACAATTAATTAAATTAACGTTTCTGCTACACACAACAGGTACAGTCTCAACCACTTTTGGGGGAAAAAATGTCCGGTTTGAAAAAGTCTGGATTTATTTATTTGGCTAAAGAACAAACACCCTGTGGAACACCATATTTCTACATTTCTGAAGAAGCTGATGCTCATTTGTGTCTAAACCAGTGTCTTACTGAGCAAAAAAGGTGAAAACCAGCCATAGACTCCAATTTAGAAAACAGTTTCCAGTGAATGAGTCATGGCTTGTGTCGGTGAAATGGCTTTTCTGTTTCTAAAATATATGAAGTTAAAAGTGTGAGTCACTTCAGGTGGAATTTGTTATTATATCATAACATTTGGTGCCTTTTGTGGCCGTAGTTCTGCAGATGTTTCCCACCAGTTACGATGCATAAATCCAGATCAAACCTGTCATTGATGTGGCTTTTGAATAATAAACTGTACTTTGCATGAAAGCTTAGGAAATCTCGTAGTATTCCTCATCTCTGCCATGCTGTCAAAACGTATTCATCAACATCATGAAACAGTTTATTCATATCGACGTTTTTGTTTTTTCTCAGGTTGGACAATCTGCTGAACATGGCCTATGGAGTTAAAAGGTAAATTGATGACTATTTTCTAGACTTCATCGTTTGTTTTAATTAACCCAGAGGGATTTTCAGTCAGGATTGAACTCGTGCGTTGCTCTTGGATGTATTTTTTTCCCGTATGAGCAATAATGTGTAGGTAGATACCGCTGCATAAGACGCTGCTGAGGCAATGAGGTGGTGACCAAACACATTAACACACCCCTACACACTTTAGAAATGAATATATGCACAATCCACTGAATCAGGCTGTTGGTCTAAATGGGAACTGATGATGGACAAAAGTATTGGGACACGTTGAATTAAGGCGTTTCTTTTCTGACAGAAGTCTGGGATACAAAACAATGACAAATATAATATGGTTTTATATTGGGATACATATCATTACATGGGTTAGTTTTGTTTCAGTTATCTTTGAGATGGTTTTTACTTTTTTTCTCTCAACATTAATTTTTTTTAATCCATGACTGATTTTAAAGGTTCTGCCTCTAAATTTGTTATATATTTTTCATGCTTTGTAAATAATAATTTCCTACCAAAACTAATCTATTTTTGTTACCTCTCACATTAAACTTTAGAGAAATATTGATGTTTATAAACTATGTGGACAAAAGTATTGGGACACGTCATGTCTACAGTTGTAAGATAATGATTTGAGATTTCAAAAAAATATCAATATTTCCTCAGGTTTAATGGGAGATTGTTCTTATGTGAGATGTGAAGAAAGTAGGTGGTTAGTTGTGGTAGGAAATTGTCATTTACAGTCAGAGCATGAAAAACATTTTAGGAATTTAGAGGTAGAACATTTAAAATCTGTCATGGATTTAAAAAAAAAATCAATGTTTTATAAAGAATTGAGTAAAAACCATCTGAGGCATTTTGGAAGCAAAGATAATTGAAACAAAACTAACCAGTACAGGGATATTTGCGTATCTTCTTCCACTTATCCGGGGCTGCAGAGGAGCCCAGACGGCCCTCTCCCCAGCCACTAAGACCAGCTCCTCCAGGGAAATCTCAAGGCGTTCCCAGACCAGCCCAGAGACATAATCCCTCCAGCGTGTCCTGGATCGGTCCCGAGGTCCCAGACAGACATGCCTGGAACACCTCCCCAGGGATGCTTCTGGGAGGCATCCTCACTAGATGTCTGAACCTCCTCAGCTGGCTCCTCTGGATGTGGAGGAGCAGCGGCTCTACTCCTCCCTCTATGTCCAAGTCTACCCTGCGGAGGAATCTCATGTCAGCTGCTAGTACTCATGACCTCATTCTTTCAGTCATGACCATAGGTGAGGGTTGGAACGTAGATCGACCAGTAAATCAAGAGCTTCGGCAATGACATTTATCCCAAAAGAAAAACTTATTGGTCATTGTTGTTTTATTTCCGAGACCGCTGTTTGAAAAGAACCATCTGAATTCAATGTGTCCCAATACTTTTGTCCATGTAGTGTATATAACATTATGTACAAGAGGGAAAATGAAGAAAAAAAAACACGGCAACTGTTCTCTGCTCTGTTGGCCTGTTTATTTGGAACATTAACCCGTCTTTAGAACGTGTTTTTCCCTTTAAACTTAAACGTGTTGAAGTTTTTCTTAATTTCAGTGCATCAGCGATGCAGCGAAGTGCTTTAATCTTGACATGATGTCACAACATGTCTAGATTAAAGCTGTGTCGACACTGCTTGTCTACATAACAAAGGACAGAATCCTACAATCCCTTACTTGCTATTGCACTAAATTGCATACTTGTATTTGGAGCGGCGTACTCTTACCTTGATCTATTATGGACAGCCCTGTCCCGTCTTAAACTCTGTTGCGTCAGACGCCTTTCAGGATTCTCCAGGATACCAGTTTGTCTAAGTTGAGTTTTTTAAGAATCCCTTCCTCTAGTGTGATTGAAGTCCGATCTCCTGGCAGCTCAAAGGCTCGTCACCGGCGACAGTCCACTTGTGATTTGTGTTGTGGCCGTCTCATCGGCGGACATCTCGGGTTGACGCTGGGAGCTCACCTGTCATGGTGGATGTTCCCTGCGAGGCCAACTGGAGCAGATAATCCAGGCCGACGCCCGCTGCAATAATTCATAGCCTTCACATGCACTTGGAATTTGGTTTTCCTCCAACTACAAAATCACATTTACCAAAGCTCAGCACAAAGTCGGTTAAATTCAGCACTGACGAGTAATTCACAGGCTTTGTTTGGAGGAAGTGGTAGCTTTTGGGATGTATCCGTTTGAAGAATCATGATACAAACCCCCGTTTATTGTGGGTTCATAAATAGTTAAAACAGTTCCCAAGGTGTAATGTTAGATTTATAATCTCTAGCTGATTTTAAAAAAAAAATAACAAAACTAAAAAACTCACCTATAAAGACCCAGTGCTGCTTTTGTAGCAGTTCCAAAATATTTTTTTTTTCTCTATTTTTAACCTTAAGTGATTTATCACCATTTACTCCAATATTATTCTCTGTATTCTGTATTTTTACATGAAAATCAGGTGTTTTCCTGTATCTAATGTACTGATTACATGTGAATTAAAGTTGGAGGTTACTGTATCCAAAACGGAGAAAACTGAAGAAAAACATAAATTTTTTTGGCAAAGTATATCATTAATTGAACATGAAAGGAACATCTCCATCTATTGTCATTGATCCAACTCCATGGGTTTTACTGGTGAATCAATGTTGTAGAAGATGAGTGTTTCCACGGTAACTACGGAGCCTCTGAACGTCCACATGAAATGATGAAAAGATGAACTGCATTTTACGCCAATTATTCACATGTATTGATATTAGTGGATCAACAGGCGTTAAACCTTTTATATCTGAATAATTTTGCTACAAGGAAAAAGGATTTAAAGTTTCAAATGTGGGTTTTTATTGGCCCCAAAAAAATGTTAAAAAATTAATTACAAATGATAGTTTTAACAAGTAATTATAAAAGAGGTCAACGTAACAGAATTGTACTGAAAATAATAGCAACTAAGGCTGAGAACAAGAACTGAGGCATCAAAGAAACTGACAAAAACTGACCAAATGAAATGAGAGAGTGGCCAAACTGCTACTCGTTTCCCCAAACCATGCAATAAAAAAGTAAAAAAAAAAAACTAAAACTAAATCCACATGGTACCCTGTGGCTGCGTCATCACAATGGACTAAGTGAACCTTGATTTAACCGGATCAGTCCTTTTGAGATGTGTGATAGTCGCGTTACAGTTTTCCAATAATAAAACTATTGGGAAATGTAGGAAAAGAACATTTATCGAATCGGTGGAAACATTTACAGACCAACAGCCTCGATTCTAGAGTCTTTATCATTAAAACCAAATGAATCCATGTTTGTAGATGGAGTTCAGACTAAAAGTTTATCCCAGACATCAGGATCTAAAAACCTAACAGATTTATTTATTTATTTAACCAATTCAGTTTTTATCTTTGGAACAAACTGTTTCAAAGTGTTCATTGATTGTACCTGCCATGATTCAGGTTACTTTTGTGGCACTTCCCAAATACTTTTTTTTTTTTTTTTTTTTTAAAGATTTCACCTTTCATAAATTATTCATCAGTATTTCTTATAATATTATCCTCTGTATTTATTTTTTTTCAATGAAAACCATGTATTTTTCTATTTTTAATTCTCTGATCATGTAAATGTTCAGATTAAAGTTGAGGATTATGTCAGAAACAGAAAAAATTAAGATGGTGACTGTTTTCAGCAAAGGCATAAAAAGTGTTTCCATCCACTGTCTTTGATCCAACACCATGGCTTTTACTGGTGAATCAAGTTTTATAGAAGATGACGGTGTTTTGGTAACTGCAGAGCCTCTGAACGTCCAAATGGGTCATATCTGATGACCACGAAAAGATGATAAACTGTATTTTACACCAATTATTTACATGTTACATCCCAGCCTAGGGGTTTACGAGGACGTACATAATATGCTCAATTTGTTCACCACCAACTCCCAAGCTATGAAGAGCGAGACCGAAAACTAAACTTAACAATATTTATTATTAAACGACTAAAAGAGGGTAGGAGAAGGTACGGCTGAAAAAACAAACAAATGTTGCTTTTCAAAAGGTAAAACTAAATACTCTATTCTCCAAAAAAAAAAAAAAAAATACAATATTCTAATCTAAACTCCCTAAAGAAAAAACAGGAGAAAAAGTCAAACAAAAAGAGCCGCCGTCTCCTACAAGAACACACACACTATCAAAACTAACATCAAAACTCTATGTACTATTTACGAATTCTCACAAATTAACATCTCGAAGCAAAAACGCACAGGATCGGGTTGGAATGTGGCAGTGACAGAGAGAGAGAGAAAGGGAGAGAAGGAAAACTGGAATGGATGCCGTTTTTAAAAGATGAATAATCGGGGTCCTCCAATCAGCTACCGCTTCCTGAAAAGAAACGAAACAAAAAAACACAGCACCCCTACAGGAGTGGGAGAGAAACACGTACTATACAGAAAAATACTGAAAACAAATTATTACTCAGGTTCATAACACATGTATTGATAGGATTCGTGGATCATCAGGTATTAAACAGTTTAGATCAGTAGATGGTTTAGTTCAGTGGGGGATGTTTGGGTCTGTATGGGTTAAAGAAAGCCATTTGTACTATAGTTTATTCTCTAATCCAGGGGTGTCAAAACTCATTTTATTTCAGGGGCCACATACTGCTTAATATGTTATAAAGTGGGCCAGACTAATTAAATACAAATAATAGGGTAAGTTTTGAGTGGGGGGAAAAAAAGTAAAATTCCGTAATGAAAATGTTTACTTCTATGAATCGTACTCGAAGTTAACGCGAACAAATGCGAACAACCTCAAAATTATTAAGAAAAATAAGTGAAATGTTAACAATATTACACCTTGGTTTATTATTTATACATGTGAACCACAACTTGTAGATCACAGTGGATCTACAAATACAAAACATTAAATAACAGGCAGAATAGGATTAAAATTCCACAGACTTCTCTTAAGACATTTCAGGTTACCCAGTTTTTTTTTTATTTATTTTTTTTAATAAAAGGCTAGTCTGCAAATGTAAATATTTTTGTGTAATTTTACTGTTTTTACACTAAAATTTTACACATCAGTTATTAAGATAGTATTTTACTGGTTTGATCCACTTTAGATTAAATTAACCTAAAATGGTTTTAACATCCTTTATTGTTAAAATCTTCGATGTAATTTTTGCATTTCACAAATTCATCCCAGGGGCTGGACTGAACCCTTAGGCGGGCCAGATTTGGCCCCTGGGCCTCGAGTTTGACACCTGTGCTCTAATCCAATGAGAATCCAATCGATATCTGACGTCGATAATGGAACCGGAGTCGCCAAGTCCTTATCAAGTCCCATCTGTAGGTTTATGGATGGTATTGTTGGAGATGCATGGACTAGAGGTGGGCGCAGATAGTGCTGCAGTTGCATCCCAAATTAACTTTTCTCTCTCTTTAACCTTTAAGTTATTTATTCACCATTTATTATAACGTTATCTCCTGGTATTTTGTTATTATTTAGTGAAAATCTGGTATTTTCCAATATTTAATTTACTGATCATGTAGGTGTTGATAAAAGCTCAGGGTAAAGTTGAGGGTTATTATTGCAAAAACGGAGAAAACTGTAGGAAAAGTGACTTGTTCAGTAAGTGTATCATTAACTGAACGGAAAAATAAGTGTCCATCCACTGTCATTGATCCAACGCCAAGGGTTTTACTGGTGAAACAATGTTGTAGAAGACGACGGTGTTTCCATGGCAACTACAGAGTCTCTGAACATCCAAATGGGTCATATCTGATGACCATGAAAAGATGAAAAACTGTATTTTATACCCATTATTTGCATGTATTGATAGGATTAATAGATCAAAAGGTATTAAGTATTTTAGATCAGATGTTGGGTCTCCAGCTGCTGTTTGTGTCTTTATTGGTTTAAGCATAAATAAGGAGGATCTAAACAACAGTACTACACACATAATCACAAATTTAAAGTTGCCATAATCACAACTATGTATTAGAGAAAAGGCAGCCATATATGAACTAGGTCTAAGGTACAATAATTAGAATAAATGTAATTAATGCGTCAAAATGCAGTAATGTCCCGTCAGAGCGAACTTTCATTCCAACATTTATTTCAATATAAAGTAGCTCCTTGTTTTGGATAATCCTTTATGGTCCAACGAAAGCGAAAATGAATTTAAAAGAAAAAATGTGGCTCGTTTAGCAACACTTATCTGTCAAATTATCTCCAAAATGTCCCATTAAAGAGTTTTTGATGCGACTTTCCATCAATAGGCGTCGAGAGGTTAACCCTTTGAATTTTTTAATTTACTTTTTGTTTTTAAGAAAAACGCAACACAAATGCATATAATAACATGACAAACAAGCAGCAGGGGGGAGAGTTCAACATTCCATCGGCAACGAGTCCAGACATGCATCAATACATGCTCATACACACATTAGTTTTTCCTTTATAACGGTAAAGTTAGAGGCCTCATTGAAATTATACAAAATCCGGCCTTACATTGAAATCATGCGAGCCATTTTGACCAATTTTCAGTAAAAATATCAGTTTTACGTCTCAATTTAAATGTGATTCTCTCCATAATGTATATATTATACACTACATCAGTCTAGTCTTTTATAGTCGGTATATCTCTTTTCAACCATTTTCTAGTCAGCCTTCTTACTTGCTACTAGGAGTGATCTTAAAAACCATTTATCTCTTAGTCAGGGGTGTCAGGGCTGAAGTGGGCTGGATCATTAAAATAACATAATATATAAATAATAATTCCAAAATGTGTATGTCTAATGTCTGTTTTAGTGAAAAAAGTAAAATTATAATATCAAAATGTTTACATCTACAAGCTATCCATTAAGAACATGTCAAAAACGTGAACAACCATCAACAAAAGGAAATTTATTAAGAAAAAAAGTGCAATTTTAACAATTTATGCCATTATTTGGCCTGTTTCTCATTTTCACATGCTCATTATAACTGACAGAACACAGTGAATCTACTAATACACAAAATATTTAATAACAGGCAGAATATTGGAAAAATTGCATTTACTTCTAAGACCTTTCAGGTTGTTCACATTTTTTTTTTTTTTTTTAAAAAGGCCAGTCTGTAAATGTAAAATTTTTTTTTGTCATTTTAGTTTTTGTACTCTTGCTGTTTTTTCTTTTTTTTTTTTTTTTTATAGTTTATTATGATAGTTTTTCACTGGTATGACCCACGTTGAATTGAATTGACCTAAAATGAGTTTAACGTCTAAGATTGTTCATGTCTTCAGTGTAAATTTTGTATTTCACCAATTCATCTTGCAGGCTGGGTTGGACCCTTTGGCGGGCCGCTTTTGGCCCCCGGGCCGCATGTTTGACACCCCTGCTCTTTGTACATTTGAGGTCTTCAAAGTCATTCAAATCAAATTATAAGGACTAAAGATGGACTTTAACCTGGGCTTTAATCTTGCATATTAGCACGGAGGTGTCAAACTCATTTTAGTTCAGGGGCCACATACGACCTAATGTGGTATAAAGAGGGCCGGACCAGTGAAAAAAATGTAAATAATAGGTTAAGAAGTCTCGTACAATTATTATATTACGTCTTACTTTATCGTTTATACATATGAATCACAACTTGGAGGTCAGAGTGGATCTACAAATACACAAAACATAAAATAACCTCAGAACATTAAAATTACACGTACTTAAAATGTACGTAAAATGTTTTTTATAAAAGGCTTGTCTGTAAATGTAAACATTTTTGTGTAATTTTACTTTTTTTTTTTTTAACACTTAAAGAAAAAATGTGCAGTTTTCATTATTTACAGGTTATTATGATGGTATTTTACTGGTCTGACTCACTTTATATTGAATTGACCTGAAATAATTTTAACATCCATGACTGTTTATATCTTCAGTGTAATTTTTACGTGAACAAATTCATCCTAGGGGCCAGATTGAACTCTTTGGAGGGCCTGAGTTGGTCCCCAGGCCGCATGTTTGACACCTGTGTATTAGCACATGTTGTATTTATTAATATCCACTGTCCCTTTGGAAAAAAAAACTTAAAAATAAACGAACACATACCACTGACAGAGCAGATAACAATGACCAGTTCACTTTTCTGTAGAGACACGGTGATTAATACGGTCCCACTGGTGCGTGTGTTTGATGGATGTTCACTAGTGACAGAACAGATTTATTTGGGTTCAGACGAACCTGCACCGTCCTGTCATTTATCAGAGGTTTGTGAAAGGTTTAGGTTTTCAGTGACGGAACAATCGATGTTCATTTATCACACGGTTCGTACTCGGGGTCATTCAGAACCAGTTTTACTCTGCAAGTACGTAAACGCATACAAGGGACGTGTAAATTATAAACGCAAGATGGAATTATAAAAGAAATGTAAGAAAATAAAATAACTCTACATAAGGGCAGAGCGTTAATGTTTGTACAGTTTCAGCGCACTTCTGGATATTAAATAAAATAAGACTGTTTATAAATGCATAGAGGAATAATGATTAAAAACGGTCACATATAGAACTTTAACCGTTTCATGCATGAATTATAAGAACTTTAGTTGATGTTTTCCCTTAGTGTTTGTAGAAGCCATATATTGTCACTGGGGGATTATTCGTCTGATTTGTATGGTCTGGTTGCCATAGTGATGTGCAGGGTTTGGGTCACATGGGCATTAGTGGCTGAATTACCTGCACGGGGTGAAGAGAGGCGAGTTTTGGGTAGCAGTAACTTTTGTCGACCGCATTTGTTCAGTTTAAGAGCAACTTTTACCAACTTGTGTGTAATTAGAAGCCGCTGTGTAGCCGTTTGTTCACAATAAACAACATGAAACTCACCTGGACTGAGCATGCTCCCTAGAAAGAGCTGTAGCGCATCAGTTATACAGGACCTAATCTCTGCCTCGCTAGCTACTTCAAAAAGGACGGGAAAGTCGCAATAGTGGTTTCGGTCCTCTTCAGACAATGTGATTGAATTTTTTTCTTTTTTTAATGAGCGTAATCCAAAAACGTCCACTCACCTGGACACTGGTTCATTTTGAAGCAAAGAAACATTTAATGACATTAGGGCTGTGTATTGGCAAGAATCTGGCGATACAATAAAAATCACAATACTAGGATTGCGATGCGATATATTGCGATATACCATGATACTGTCAAAAGATTTTTTTTTCTCTTTTAAAAATTATTTCCTTGAATTGAATTACACCAGAAATCTGCATAAATATTAAACACATTTTTGTTTGATCACAACAGGATCTGATGCTACATCAAAAAAATGTTCCTGTGTTCAAACTTCAATTATATTTTAGTCATTTGAGTTTAAGATCCAGCTCAAATGTTCATATTCTATTAGTTCATGACATTTTTTTTGTGCGATCCCAACAGAGGAACAGTAAAAAGTGCTTCTAGGATGCTTCAAACAACTATTATTTAATAAAACGGTGTTTAACTAGAAAACCACTCAGAGCGCAGACCTCCGCCAAGCTTATTGACTCCCATCCAACAGTCGTACTTTTTAAATGTTCCATATGCCCTGTCGTTGAATCAAATGTATCATTTATAGACAATACCTGTAATCTGATTACAGTAGTAGTGGCTCTTGTAAATTGTATTCCCAACCATGACGATTTGCCGGGTGATGCCAATTGTTTAACAAAAGAAATCGCGATAAAATCTGGATCCAATCCGGGTCAACCTTGGTGGTCTCATAGGAGACCATACCCTTTCTCTAAGTTCATGAACATCCATTAGTAATCATCTGAAATATTGACGATCAAACTTTTATGCTCCTTTTACCGCACTGTTAACGAAAATTTCAAAGTGATCCAGAATGCAGGATTTCTTCCGGATCATCCTCAAACATTAATCAGATCTTCCTTGTGCCATTTCCAACAGTTCCGGAAAATTTCATCAAAATCCGTCCATAACTTTTTGAGTTTTGTTGCTAACAGTCAGATGGTAACAGACAAACGCACAGTAAAACATAACCTCCTTGGCGGAGGTAATAATAATAAATAAAATATAAACAAAGAGAAACAAAAACAAGGATGAACTGCTGCTCTATCTGCATTTGGAAAGATATCTAAAATATCGATACACTGCTTTTTAATATTGATACAGTATTGTGAAAGGAAATATCGTGATATCTTGCGGAACTGATATTTTCTAACATCCCTAATCGACATACTGCTTGAAAACTATGAAATAAAAACATGTTTAATGCTACTAATCTGATGTTTTCTCACATTTTAACAGACTATACTAGTTATTCACTCACATAAAATGCAAAAAAGATCCCATCTTTGTTTTAAAAAAATGAAATAAAAAATAATCGCAGTCTAATGATTAGCAATTGATTTACACTCAAATGTCAGTGCAGATCAGGTTTCTCAAGAACAGGAAAGTTACAGTAATGGTATGAATATCAGTGTATTATGGGATGGTGCACAAGTGTCCTGTGTTGGCTGATATGGAACTAAAACAACAAAAAACATGGACATACAAAAGAACAGCTGGGGAATAGATGTCCACTGTAGTGAGGGATGTGCATGAAAAGGTTATTTTTTTTTCCCTTTAATTTTCTTTCTTTTTCATAAAACATGGTTAAACATATGAAACAGAAACAGCAGGGCCAGGGAGTCACAGTCTACATTAGAAAAATGACAAGGAAGTGCATGAACGGTGTAAAAGTCACACCTGCAAAGGCGGGTTTAAGCAGGTAGCATTTTGAAGTTACTGAGCTAAAAAGAGGGTAAAAGGGCTGATCTTTGAAGTAAAGAAACATGTATTTAACCCGTTCATGCATGAATTATGAGAACCTTAATCAAGATTGGAGTGTTTTTATTCGTCCTGAGGCATGAAAAAATTGAAAGAGTTTTTTTGTTTTGTTTTTTAATGGACTTAAAAAAAAATTTCCGTACATTAGGGCTGCTCAATTAATCGAATTTTAGTCGTTATTACAATTTTGGCTCCAGATGATCTCAAAATTCATATAATCTAGGAAAAACGATTTGATTTCCGTTCTTAGATGCGTTTTTTTCTACTACTGTGCTGTACTCGCATCACGTAACTCTGTGCTGCTCTACGACTAGCGAACCATTCAAGCTAAACTTCGTACACCGGATTTCCTTTTCTTGTCTTTATGAAGTCGTCTTGAAGTCAAAAACAGGACAATCATTGACAGTCTTTGACAATCGG
>JAQQZY010000011.1:19943287-19954040 GCA_030068375.1 Ostorhinchus rueppellii
GGGATAGGCTCCATGCGACCCCCGTGACCCTAATGAGGATTAAGCGGGTATAGAAGATGAATGAATGAATGAACAAAGCTAAGTTACGTTTTGACACAGGAAAAGTATCTTTTAATTGAAAAACACGAGTTTTAGCAAAATTGTCGTTTTTCCATTAGGTACATTTTTATGCGCAAGTTATATTTGTGATATTTGAGGGTCAATTGAAAAGCCACAACTAGTAAGTTACCCATGAACCCTGAGCACACCCCCTCCCTGAAAAAAAGAGAGGCTCAGAGCTGCTGAGGAACATTTGTGTGCGTCTTTCTTCAGTTCCTGCTCGAATATCATCTTTGTGTTCAACTAAACAGACCCAGGGTTCACACTGAGTGAAGTCAGACTAGATTTCAATAAATAGACGTTCAGTGACATTTCTGTTTGGGGCTGTGCCTTGGGATTTTTCTTGCATTTCCCTTGGGATTAATAAAGTATGTATGTATATATGCATGTGTATAAATGTATGTGTGTGTATGTATGTATGTATGTATGTATGAATGTTATATGTATGTGTATATGTATGTATGTGTGTGTATGTATGTATGTATGTATGTATGTATGTGTATGTATGAATGCTACATGTATGTGTATGTATGTATGTATGTATGTGTATATGCATGTATGTTTATGTATGTATGAATGTTATATGTATGTGTGTGTATATGTATATATGTATGTGTGTGTATGAATGAATGAATGTTATATGTATGTGTATATATGTACGTGTGTGTGTGTATGTATGTGTATGTATATATGTATGTGTATATGGATGTATGTTTATGTATGTCTGTATGTGTATGTATGTATGTATGAATGTTATATGTATGTGTGTGTATATGTATATATGTATGTATGTGTATATATGTATATGTACATGTGTGTGTATGAATGTATGAATGTTATATGTATGTGTGTATATGTATATATGTACGTATGTGTGTGTATATGTATGTGTATATGTATATATGTATGAATGTATGAATGTTATATGTATGTGTGCATATGTATGTATGTGTGTGTATATGTATGTATGTATGTGTATATGTATGTATTTGTGTATATGTATATATGTGTAAATGTATACATCTCTCTCTGGGGTCATCTTAAATAAACTTATTTCTCTCTCTCTCTCTCTCTCTCTCTCTCTCTCTCTCTGGGGTCATCTTAAATAAACGTCTTGTTGTTATTTAGATCGTATAATGCCGTTCTGTTCCCGATCACATCGGTCTGTAAGTGGCCCCTGACCTAAAACGACGTTGACATCCTTGACTGTTAAATTAACTCCGTGCAATTTGAGCCACTTCAGCATCAGGCTACGTCAACTTAGCATGAAAACTCCGTCTAAATATGACCCTCCAATCAGCTCACCGAATCCGAACCTCGCATTACTAATCGCAGACGCCACCCGTGTTAAGACGGTGCTTATTATAGTCACCTTCTCACTGTAGCTTCCACTCATTAGCTGCGACTGCAATGAATTACACCTCGCAGCGATGCTTTTCAGCTTTAACAAGGGGTCTGGAGCAGCGCGTTAGTCCCCTCACTATGCCGTTAATGCGCTAATCATTTACACCGTGAGGCGCTGTACTGCACTGGCAGGTATGGACGGCGGTTTAGGAGCTGGTGGTGAAACAGAGTGTGGAAGGGGAGCAGCGGCAGGCATCGCCAACCTCTACCGCTGATGTAAGGTCACCAATCAGACGGGCTGAACTCTGTCATTACTGCGCCAGTCACTGATGCTCCGCTCATTGTGTCCAGAAGCTTCATACATAATTCATTCATGCAGAAACACAAGCCTGAAAAAGGACACATGCATTCATTTCATATGTGAAAAACACAAAGAGGACCGTGAAACTGTGAACACGACTGTTTTTTTCCCACAAATATGTTTATTGTTTTTTCTTTAAAGAACACAATATCACAGAATTAATACAATAATAATAACAATAACAATAATAATAATAATAATAATAATAATAATAATGACTAGAAAAGCACTCGGGGAGCCCAGACCTCCGCCAAGATAGTGTTTGTATTTTTAAAAATTTTTTTAAGGTAGTGTTTGTATTTTTTTTTTTTCAAAAATGTAAAAAATAAAATTTCACAAAACTTTGAAATCACTTTGTAGACATTGCCTCAAGGAAGCTATATATCAGATTTGAAAGGAATTGGATTGGTAGATTCAGGGGAAACTGTTGAAATCTAGATATAGGTGTATGTATATATGCATGTGTATAAATGTATGTGTGTGTATGTATGTATGTATGTATGTATGAATGTTATATGTATGTGTATATGTATGTATGTGTGTGTATATATGTATGTATGTATGTATGTATGTATGTATGTATGTATGTGTAAAAATGTAAAAAATGCGAAATGTAAAAAAATTTAATTCCTCAAAATTGTGAATACATTTTGTAGACATCATCCAGAGGAAGCTACACATTAAATCTGAAATGAATCCAACCAGTAGATTGAGGGGAGAATGTTGAAATCCAGATATACTGTAGGTGACCCTGTGTCTGACCCTCACTCAAGGTCAAAGGTCATGGATCCAAATGAAAGTCCATATATGACTTCCTATCAGCGCTCAATAGTAAATATATTGATATCTTTAACCATTTACATATTATAAACCATCAAAATATGTCACATTATAAATAAAGGCTGTTATTTTAGATTTCAAAAATTCGCCAACATTTAAAAAACAAAAAAATCTAAATTTCTCAAAATTGTTGCCAAACTTTGTAGACACCGTCCAAAGGAAGCTACACGTGGAATTTGAATTTAATACAACCAGTAGATTCGGGAAGGAACATTGTTGAAATCTAGATATTGATAACATTGTGTTTGACCCTTTAAGGTCACTCAAGGTCAAAGGTCATGGATCCAAATGAAAGCCTATATATGACTTCCTATCAGTGCTCAATAGTAACTGCTTTGATATCTCTAGTCATTTACACGTTATAAGCATCATAATACGGACCATCATAAGTAAAGGACCATTTTTGATATTTCGACAAATTCGTCAAAAATTTCAAAATTGAATTTCTCGAAAATGTGACAAACCTTTGTCAACATTATCCAAAGGAAACTACATATAAAATGTGGAATGAATAATAGTGAAGAATCACTCCCAGTAGCTCATTCCCTATTGACCAGTGAGCTACAATGCATGACTGCTTTTTTATCATCGTTATAATTATATCTGCTTCTATTTTCCCGCACTCTTTACCTCGTACCCTAAACATCCACGGCGTGCTGTGTTTTGCGTCGGCTGCACAAACAGTACACCCAGGTCATTCCATAAACTCAGGGTGCGTACGGTATTTCATCAACACCTCCTGACAGATATTAATCAGGGTGGATGTCAAACCCAAATCAGTATTCTGTTAACAGCTCACTTGTGCATCATTAACAACTGGGCTAGATGTTGCCATGGCGACCCAGCAGAAAGGCCATCAGGGGTTCACAGTGTCAGCCCCCCCCCCTTTTTATTTTTTCCCACTCCCAACCACTTTAACCCTCTCCACAGACACACAGGAGTCATTACCCCTTCGCCTTGATTGCCAGATGAAGTGTGGGCTGCACACACACACACACACACACACACACACACACACACACACACACACACACACACACACACACACGTATATACGCTTTACATTTCCCTGACTGTGTTATACAAATGAGTTTTTGTGTAGCCGCCTCTGTGTCGACCTGTCACTGGCTGCACTGGTGCACTATGGGAAACTGTCGCGTTCCAGGTAAGGAGGGACCCTCTCTTCACTAATGGCACTCCAGCAAATGACCCTGACAGCTTGAAAATGAGCACATTAAATAGAACACTTAAATGTATAATTATGCACTTGTTCCAGTGGAACTGACGCTACTCTGTAGGTTAAATTATTACGGCTCAGATAAGAAGAGGAAATAAATAAATAAATGAATGAATAAGCCTCTTTTCAAACGCCGATCAAAACAACGAAACCTTTGCAGAGCCCTCGTAGAAATGCTTTGAAATTCTACGTTTTAACTGTAGCGTGTTATTAGAGGACACAACAAAACCAGCTGGCTATAACTTCTGGGAAATTTCTCACATTTTAAAAAATGTTTGTATAGAAAATCAAGATCAGTGAAGTTACCATATTTGGTTCCTTATGCATTCAAAAAAATTATAATTAAAAACAAAACAAGAAAAGCACTCAGAGACAACAGACCTCCGCCAAGGTAGTGTTTGTACATTTCTTTTTTTTTTTTTTATCTCCATCAAGGAGCTTATGTTTTTGCCAGGGTTTGTTTGTTTGTTTGTTTGTTAGCTACATAACTCAGGAAGTTATGGATGGATTTTGATGAAATTTTCATGATATGTGCCCTCTGGTTTTAAGGTAGTGTTTGTACTTTCCTCCACTAGATGGTGCTGAATGACCTCATATGCAGCTCTGTGCCTTCATGTCCTATCTCACAATGATAAAGAATCCTTTAAAAAAAATCCCTGGATCCAGACGGTCATCTGGATCGCCTCCTAAATTTAATCATCTCTTCTTTGACCCAGAGCGGACATATCCTGAAAATTTCATCAAAATCCGTCCAGAACTTTTTGAGATTTGTTGCTAATAATCAATCAAACAAACAAACAAACAAACAAACAAACAAACCCTGGCAAAAACACAACCTCCTTGGCGGTGATTGGAGGTAATAAATAAATATGTGTGTTTAAAACAGAAGTGGACTCTGTGTGTGTGTGTGTGTGTCTGGGGCATCACGTAAAAGCCATACAGAGCTGACTGCTGCGGTTTGTCATATTTATGTATTTTTGGTCCAGGAACAGACGAGTGAAAACAGCAAGTTGATAGGACCAATATTTTAGGAGATATTAGTAATTTTGGAATACCATAGTCTTACAATCACGTTGCTATGCCCAGAATCACATTACCTATATTTGGAACAAAGGAGTAATGCTAGGCTTTGATGGTGGCTGCTGGACTAATGCAGAACAAAATACACGAATACACAACAAATATCACCTTAATACTAATTAATATTAGTAATTACCAATTCATATTATCAATATATATTTTTTAATTATTACTACTTAATTACAAATTATTATTATTATTATTATTATTATTATTATTATTATTATTATTATTATTATTACCAATTAATACCAATATCAACTTATAACCTCCACTCCCCTCTTTTTTTTTTGCATCCCACCCTCTGTATTGACAATGGTGAAGTCCAGGAGGTGGAAGAGCTTCTCCCTAGCGTAAGAACGACCACACCTAGAACCCATCGTGGTTCCTGCCGGGTCAGTGCGCTACTGTATATGTACATGTATCCCTTGTGTATTCTTTAGGGTCAGTTTGACCTCATTCCGCTGCCTTCCTCTACAACAGGGGTGTCAAACTCCTTTTAGTTCAGTTCCACATACAGCCTTATATGGTATAAAATGGGCGGGGCCAGTAAAATAACATAAATAATAGGATAAGAAGTTTTGAGCGGAAAAAAAAGTAAAGTTCTGTGATGAAAATGTTTACATCTATGAATTGTACTCGAACATGACATGAACAAATATGAACCTGAACATTCTTCAGTAAAATAAGTGCAATTTTAACAATATTACACCTTAGTTTATCATTTCTACACATGAATCACAATTTATAGATCACAGTGGATCTACAAATACACAAAACATTAAATAACAGGCAGAATATTATTAAAATTCCACATAATTCTATTAATGATTTCAGATTTCCTTTTTTTTTTTTTTTTAAATAAAAGGCTAGCCTGTAGATGTAAATATTTTAATGTAATTTTCCTTTTTTTTTACGCTCAAAGAGAAAAATTTGCTATTTTCATTATTCTGATTGAATCGACAGAAAATGATTTGAACATCCTCGATTATTAATATCTTCAGTGTCATTTTTACATTTCACAAATTCATCCCAGGACTCAGATCGAGCCCTTTAGTGGGCCGGATTTGGGCCCCAGACCACATGTTTGACACCTGTGGTCTATGGGATGTGGAAGGCAGTGGAAGAGATATTTATATGATCACAAATGCTTAAAATGTTTTTTTTCCTCCATGTCACTAAAGGTGTGTTTAATGACTCGTACATCATATAAAAGTAATCCCGGCTAAATCGTTCTGTTAAATACTATATCAAACTGTCAGATTAGCCCAGAACTGCAACCTGTAAGAACATTCTATTTTGTGCAGAGGCTGTGACCAAACGCACAGGAATAAATACCCAGCACTCCTCACACTGATGCAGGTAGTCCTAAACATCTTATAAATTCATGTGTTTTCTAATTAATTTATGCAGATCCTTAACCAAATGCATCAAAAGCTGCTTAATGATCATTTAGCAGATGTTTTCAAATTGCGTTTTGGCTCCAACAAGGCCAGATATTCACTATGAAACCTCAACTAAAACATGCTAACGCTAGAAGCAGTGATAAGCTCATCTATGTGGGTAATTTTTCTGTCCGTGGTGCGTTTACTGACCTGATGTAGAAAGAGCAGGCCTACTGAGACAGTGAGGTTTAGCGTTAACCGTTAGCATTTCTGTACAGACGTAATTTTCCTGATTAAAAGTCTGAATCCTGGTTTGTCTCTTCATCCTGCTCCAGTATTAGCCTTAGCCTGCACCTGACTTCATTTTAAGCCACTTTAGTAGAAGTATTTTTACTATAAACTCTATATCTCCACCATCAAGGCTAATGATGCTAATGGTGATATCAATACAGTTTAGCTAGCACTGACACTGATTATGTTTGATTAATGTCATTTGATTGGTGTGAATCCAAAGGGCAACCGGCTTCCCTAGGCGTAGTCCTGATTAATAACAGCTTGGAAGAGGCACGAGGAGAGTTTCGTCTGATTGGTTAATCTCCATTTTTCCACCAAGGGATGTCAATTTAAGCTATTATAGGAGTTTACACAGATGTAGCGGTGTGTTTCACTGCGTATCTGCCACATATATGTAGAAAGGAGTCGTTTCTCTCATCGGAAAATGCTAAATAAGAAACAGGACAAACATGGCAGATGACATTTTAGAGTCTGATATGTTTATTGTTGCGACATCAGACCTGGAAGTGGCGATATTTAATCTGGAGTAAACGGATATAACCATACATGTTAGCATGATGCTAAGTTAGTCACAACGCTATTGGTCAACTTGTTAGTTTACTTACAAACTTGTAACTTTATTATTATTATTTTTTTTGTTATTTTTAGTTACTTAAAGACATTTTTTAAAGTATCTTTTAATTTTCTATTGTATTTGATGGATATTGTCTTGTGTTATGCATTTCAATTTCTCCCTTAGAAAATCAATAAAGTATATCTTATCTTAAATTATTTTACTATATCTTATCTTAATGATCTTATTTTATCTTAAATTATTGTACCGTATCTTATCTTATTTTCTTAAATTATCTTATTTTAAATTATTTTATAATACATTTCTGTTTTTATCATATCTTATCTTGTCTGATTTTTATTTTAAGTTATTTTATTTTATCTTGAATGATTTCACCTTTTCTTAAATGATCTTATTTTGTCTAAAATTATTTTACATCTTATCTAATTTTATCTCATTTTTCATTATTTTAGAAGATCTTTTTTTTTTTTTACCTTATCTTGCCTGATTTCATCATATTTTATCATAACTTGTTTTATTTGATCTTAAATTACTTTACAATCTCTTTTCTTTTTTTTAATCTGATCTTATCTTAAAATATTTTATCTCATGTTAAATTATTTTACATCTTATCTCGTTTTATTTTAAATGATCGTATTTTAAATCATTTTAGAATATCTTTTCTTTTTATTTATCTCATCTTGTCTGATTTTATCTTATTTTATCATAAATTGTTTCACCATATCTCATCTTAAATTACTTTACAATATCTTAATTTTACAAATAAACCCAGTGGCATAAATGTATGTGTTGTACTGATCAATGTATCAGTTCATGAGTTCAGTTAAGTTGAAGTCGGTCGTAGCAGCACATATTTGACATTTTTGTTTAACCTTGACGACATTTTGTCCTAAAAGCATCCCACAGTGCACATGAGCCTTTATGGTTCCAACTAAAAGTACAATTAAAACAGGAGCCGATCAGGTCCGTTTGGCCTCAGGGAGAGAATATCATTGGACGGCGGCTCGTTGTCCAATCGACTGTGAGTTTGATCTTCACTGTCTTTGTCCTGCTCTATTGTCTGCTCATGTCGGAGCAGTTTTACAGTAATAATCTACAGCTCCCTTGCGATTACTGTGCAATAAAATGGCCACCTATCGAGATAATTAGCTACAGTACTTCAACACTTCTCCTGTTTATAGCCGCTGCAGAAAACTGCGAGTGAACGGTAATTAATCCTAAAAAGAGGACGGACTTGATATATTTTCAGTCAGAACCTCATTCCTTTTAGTGTTTTTTAACCCTTTAAGTCCTGAGCCTATTTTGGTTGTTTTTTCTAATACTTTAGATTTTGTCTCTATGTACCGCATAAAAAATGTGTAACATGCTCATGCTTGGAATCTTTTTTCCAGCACAACTTCATCTATATGAAGATATAATTACTATTTCACTATAACCTGCAGTATAACGTCTATATAAGATCTATAACGATATCACGTACGGTAGTATCAGCTGATTCGACACTTTTCTCAGTTTGTAAAATGGTGAATATATGGACAGAAATGCACCACCTGCCGTCCCATCCCACCAGTATAAGAGCGCATTTATGCTCTAAGAAACAGATTTTCAAATTAAAACAATCATATCTACAGTTTTCCGTGGTCTATCGCCGCCAAATAAAAACTGGGAGAAAGTTTCAAATCCGCACTTTGGAGTGAAGTTCACAACAGTGCTCCATGTGACAGAGTTTTTTGTTAGACGCCATGTGATCTGAGCACGCTAGTGTGATCATCAACCCCACAGGGTTAAACAGAGTCCTGCACGGGTTCAGGTACCGGAGGGCGAACTGCAAATTTTAATGGTCACTTACATAGCGCATTTTCTACACCTTCATGGTGCCCAAAGCACGCAAGCCATGCAAGGTGCTACCAGACCTACCAGGAGCAATTTAGGGTTTAGTGTCTTGCTCAAGCACACATGGCCAGGCAAAGCCAGGATTCAAACCACCAACCCTTCGGTCACTGGACGACCTGCTCTACCGACTAAGCCACAGTCGCCCAATGTTTCACCCATTAATCAAACAGGTGAAATATTTTGTGCTGTGCCGGATACGGGTTCGGGTCTGGTCGGACGCAGGAGAGCGCAGGTCTAATTTGTGGTTTACATCAGGCTACAAAACTGAAACTAAAACAGGCTAAAAAAATCAGCTCGAGCAGGCTACATTTTGAACAGACACAATTCAAAAGTCCCAACCCCTTTCTTCAGACTCCCCCGCAAAGCCACGCCTCCAGACTCCAGAACACACAGTGCAGGGGGCGGGACAAATGGCAGTTGACTTTGATAGACATATCAGCATTCAATCATTTCAAGTGGGCGCTCAAAATGATTGGATGTTGTTTTTTCAGTCCTGTCGGTCCCACAGGTGACTGAAACTTTTAATTTTTGCATCAGAGCATTTAATTATTTGTTTGCAATCAGGGTGTGAAGGAGATTTTTTTTTTTTTTAGCAATATAGTAAAAAATGCTCCAGGAAAACATCTCAGACCCCACCTTTAAACAAATTATTGATCGTTTTATGTTCAAACTATTTCAGTGACACTTACATGGGGCTTCCTGGTGGGAGCCGGGGCCCGTTAAAGGACCTGGACCATCCTTCCCTCAGCACCTGGGGATTTGACTTCCATTCTGTGCATGTTTCTGGAGTTATTTATTTATTTAGCACCGTGGCATAGCAGTACTGGGTCACTAAGATTAAGGTTTTTAAGTGATCCTGGCAGTGCATGTGAGGAAACGTTGTTCAGATACGTTAAAGCAGGATGGATGTGCTCCCAGCGTGCGCACATCTACAGTGCACCGCCATCAACAGCCAACCTATTTGTATTTTTCACGGTGGCCAGCACATCCCACTCTCTCTGGGGTTGCTCGGTGCTGTCATTTCAACTGCCTGGTTTCTTTTGCAGTAGGCATACGCAGTCATTCACTGTGGTTTCAATGTTGCTAGGCTACATCACTTCTCCACTGTTTTCTGTTTGAAAATCTACTGTTCAATAAAGCAGTTCAAGGGAGACCTGTGGGTTTGAATACTGAGCGATACAAACCTGCAGGAGTAACTGACAACACTAATAGCCTTTTTTTTTTTTTTAGTCTCACAATACCCTTTGCTTTTTTTTTTTTTTTTTCTCTCCCTTCACTCTGCAACAGCAGCACTATCTGCGCCCACCTCTAGTCCGTGCATCTCCTTCCATAATAACATCCATAAACCTACAGATGGGACTTGATAAGGACTTAGCGACTCCGCTTCCATTATCGACGTCAGATATGGATTGGATTCTCATCGGATTAGAGAATAAACTATAGTACAAATGGTTTTCTTTAACCCGTAAAGACCCAAACATCCACCACTGAGCTAAACAGGAAGCAGGAAATGACATCACTAATAAGGAGGGGGAAGGGAAAGTTATACGTGAAGGACACCTGAGCCGAGTGTGGAAGGAAAAATCAGACAAAGGAGAGACTGCCAGGAGGTCATTAGAACCAGGAGAAGTGAGTTTGGAAAGAAA
>JAQQZY010000011.1:20123482-20133540 GCA_030068375.1 Ostorhinchus rueppellii
TGGCACCCCAGCCCCAAGCCATCAAAGAAATCAATGTTCCATCTCTACAGACTGTATCACTCACTGAATACAGGGTGGAGCTCATCGTTTCCACACGTATTGTCAGTGTCGGGCGGAAACCTCTTATGTCCAAAGGAAAGTGGAAAAACAATGTATATTCTAAATAAATGAATGAGTCACAAAAATTTTTTAACACTATTCATTAGTGAAATATTTCTAAAACCGTCAGGCCAATGTGAAGACTGACCAACAGAATTGTTTATGACAACAAATAAGACTTACGAGGTTTCTACCTGACAGCGACAATATGTATTATGATACGATGAATTCATCAATTAAAACTCACAGACACTTATTTTAACAGTCACTCAAAAATAACAGTCATAACAGCTCTCGTGCTGCATCGGCTGATAGTTTACATTATAGCTCTGTTAGCTTAGCTCTGTTAGCTTAGCTCTGTTTTTAGACTGTACCGTTTTCTGTATAGTTTGTGTTGTCAGTAACTGAACTAAAGATCTGTTTGGAATTGAAGCAAGACGCTCAGAACTGTCACAGTTTAGTTTAAGCTAACAGAGCGATAATGTAAACTATCAGCTGATGCAGCACAAAACATTATAAGAAACAGTGTTATTATGAGCAACTAAAAGTAAGCATCTGAGTTTTAGTTTGAAGAAAGCTTGATGATACCATAATAAAGGTGAGTGTAAACAATGAGCGCTATACTTTATTCAGTGACTGATGCAGTCTGTGGATAGATGGGGTTCAGTTGTTGGTGATTTTAGTAGAACTAAGTGTGTTCTTGTATGCGATTGCCCCCTGCTGGGTAGAGTTTGGAATATCAGTACTAAAGAGAACCCCTTTAACCAATAAAGACCCAAACATCCACCAGTGACCAAAACCATCTACTGATCTAAACTGTTTAATACCCTTTGATGCACTAATCCTATCAATACATGTAAATAATTGGTGTAAAATACAGTTTGTCATCTTTTCAGGGTCATCAGATATGACCCATTTGGACGTTCAGAGGCTCCGTAGTTACCGGGGAAACACCGTCATCTTCTGTAACATTGATTTACTAGTAAAACCCATGGAGTTGGATCAGTGACAGTGGATGGACACGCTTGGTTTATGTTCAGGTAACGATAGATACTGAAAAGTCATATTTTTTTCACTTTTTTGTTCTAATATACAAGGAATGGACATGGCTCTTACTGGCAAAGAAAAATGTGCAATGTTTCTGTTTTTGCACAGTTTGCACTTTAATGTTCTGAGATGTGTAAAGGCAACAGGCTCATTGCAGACACTGATATTGTTAAAATGTTCATCTTTGTTCCCAAGATCAGTTTATTGTTCTAAAAATAAAAGTAACTTTATTGTCACAGTTGGAGGATAATTGCACATTTCCTATTTTTATTAGGAAAACATTATCTCTGGGAGCAGTCTCATTGAGTTTATTTGTATTGTTCAAGCAAAAACCCAAGTTATTTTTTTATTTTGCACAACAAATTACTAAAGGAAACGCACAAAGTATTGTTACAATATTGATGTTTCTTTCAATAAAAGTTATAATTGCACCACTGTTACAATGAGGGGTTGAGAGGGTGCCTGGAGATTTTTTATCCTCCAAAGGGGGGCCTGACAGAAAAAGATTGAGAACCACTGAGTTAATGATCGATTTTGCTGAAAAAGTCACTATTTCCTCAGTTTTCACTGTTTCTGATATAATAACCCTCGACCTTAATCTGAGCTCCTATGAACACACATGATCAGTGAATTAAATACAGGAAAATACCAGATGTTCACTGAAGAAACACAAAATACAGAGAATAATAGAAGAGTAAATGCTGATAAATCACTTAAGATAAGAGAAACAAATATTTTGGAACTGCCACAAAAGCAGCACCAGGTCTTTATGGGTTAAATTCTTGCCACGTTCCAGCCTTTTCAGTCAGCAAAAAATCTGAGTTGGGAGTGTGGAAGAACTGTGTTTACGGAGATAAATGCAGAGATGAGAGGAGCGCAGTCATGCCGGAGCTGTTCAGTAACAGAAGTCTGAGTGTCGTCTTACTTTGGTGAAGGCCACAGAGGTCGGCCGTCCTGTCTCTTCTGTCTCTTTGCTTTTCCTGCTGTCAGGGCGTCTGCAGCTACTGGCAGCTCGTCACACAGGACGTGAGCTCCCACAGTGCCCTTACGCCACCCCACACTTCCTTGCCACCCCCCTCCCCCACCCTCCCAACTATAGATCTCGGAGTGCTACTTGAGTCATGGCTACACCTGGGACCCCTCTGGCCTCGGTGCCATTCCTGTCATTGGATCAGCTGCCGACTCCGGCCCTGCATCTCCTGTCTTTTGTTCTCTGCCCACGTATTAACTCTGGACGGCCTGGAGAACAGAAAACAGTTGAGGCAGCTAGGAAAAAAAAAAAAAAAATAGATCAAGGTCCTGTGAAGCTGCAAACAGAAGATGTCTCTAAATGTTTCTTATGCAACAGTCTCTTTCCCTCTCACACATTTCTTCTGAAGGCGACGCTCCTCGGCAAACAGAAGTGGGTATTCTTGTTTGGAAACAATAGCAGGCGTGCTTTCTGAGGCAACTGTTAAGCTATTGCAAAGCAGATGCTTTTTTTTCTCTCGCCAATCAATTTAACACCTACACCTCCCCTTCTCCTCCTTCATGCTGACTTTGGCTCATCAGTTTTAAATGGCACGAGGCATTGCTTGCATTGTTCTAGTGACTTACTCAGAGGACGAGGAGCTGAAGCACCAGCCCTATCAAGCCTGAATCACCGATATGTCAGGTCAGAGAATAAAGCACCGCATTATATTCGATTTAAGGGGAGGAAAAAAAACAAAAAAACAAAAAAAAGACAGGTAGCTGGAGAAGGTGAAGATGACTCTGGCGTCTTTTTTCATTTGTAGTTGGAGAAATTATACACTGACCGCCCCCCCCCCAAAAAAAAAAAAAAAGTCGCAAAGGCAATATTTGCCTTTGGTTTTGATTACAGGAGACATTCACTGTGACATCTCTTCTACCACATAATGCTTATGTAGTGTCACAATAAGGTTCATGATAGTTTTTCCATCCATAGTTGCATTAATTTTTTTGTTTTTTGATGGTGGAGAATGAGATCGCTGCATCAAATCTTCATCACATCCCAAAGAAAAATCTGGACTTTATAGTGGCTACTCCATGTGTGAAAATGATGTCTCGTTCTTCCAAGTCTGATGATCCCAATCAATCAATCCTGCCATTGTTCAGTTTTTTTTACATTATAGACATGAGAGGACACTTACTGCAACGGTTAGAGTCAAATAACCTGTTGCAACTGAAGCATTAACCATTTTTACACAGAGATCCCGGAAAAAAGGTGAGATGATGGTCCCACCTTTTTCCCCAACATTGACCGATTTTCAAAGGAGTAACAGAGGTCAGACAAGCTGGACTTTTACGCAGCAGACCTGCGTCCTGGAATCAAAGGGGCGGGGATGCAGCACAGCGTATAATGTGATATATAACTTGTGCGTCGGAAATGCCCCGAGCAAAGTGGTGTTGCTAACCAGACTCCATCTTTCACCATTCCACAAATGTCAGCATGGATAGAGTCCTCCGCCCGAAGTGACAGCAGGTCGCAGATCTTGGCGTCTCCCCAGTTCGACATCTTTTTGGTCACGTTGATATGTTTGTTTAATGTTCATGGACCGCACACAATGTTAAATCCCTCCAGCATGGGGGTCGAACACATAAGTCATCAAAACAACGCCTTCATTGCTGAATGAGAGGTGTTCCTTCTACATAGTCTTCCAGAATCATGATTCCACCTTTTTCACAACTCTGTTACTACCTCCAGAGGCGACACAAAGCCGCAATAAAGGTGGGACCAAATGATCCACCATTTCGTTTACAGACGCCGTTCCGGAAGGTAAGTAAAAGGTGCTACAATTAACCAGTGCAGAACTTACCGATGGAAGGATCTGAAGTATTTGCTTAAGTTAAACCCAGGCAGGTCCTTTTTTTTTTTTTTTTTTTGTCCAACTCTAACTGCAGTAAATGTCCTCTCATTTCTTTAAGCTCTACAAGTCTGGACAAAGCCAGGAGTGATCAGGATCATCAGAATTGGGAGAATGAGATGTCATTTTCGCACATGGATTAGCCACGATCAAGTCCAGACTAACTTAGGATGTGATGAAGAGTTGAAGCAGCGGTCTGTCATCATCAAAAATAAGAATTAATGCAAATATGGATGGAAAAACTATTATCAACCTTATTGTGACGCTACATAAGCATTATGTGGTGAAGAAAGATGTGACAGTGAATGTCTCCTGTAATCAAAACCAAAGATGGTGCAGTCAAATATTGCATGTGTGACTTTCTTTGCGGGGACGGGCAGTGTATTTCCGAGAGGCAGTAAAAACAGGAGGAAGATTTTTGGTAAGACTGTTTTTTTTCCCCTCTTCTGAAATTTGCAGTAGACAGAACTGCAAGGGAAAAAGCCATCTGTGTCTGACTCTTATCCCTGGCTTCTCCAGAGCCTGGATGAGCCTGAGCCAGCAAATGTCAGTCGGATAAAGACCAAGCCTGACAGACAGACACAGGAGTTTTGTCATTCCGTGTGTCATCCCTTTGCTAGCAAGCCCAATCTCTGCCGGTCTCAAAAGCCCCGAGATGATGGGGAAGAAACATTCTCAGGGTGAACGTCAGGTTGTGTAACTCTTCCAAGTGGCACATTAGCTGAAACGCTGACGACACTGCGCTATTCCGCTGCCCCTGCGGCCTTTAAGAGGTTTCATTATAGTCTTATGTACGGCGGTGGTGGTGCTAGGTGGGGGCGGTCGCCATGGAAACTTGAAACACATCAACTGATTCACCCGTAAAGGATACAAGGATGTTCCATGAGATGTTCCTCAAGGAGTTAGCGGTCAATGGTCAGTGGTCTGCACAGGGTCAGACAACAAAAGCACTTCAGGCTTTATTATCTGCACCGCGGGTGATGCTTCGAAATAGAAAATCTAGCAATATACTGTTAACTAGACTGAAGAGCGGAAGAAGAAGAGGCTCCTAGTAGTGGATGACTTTCACAGGAAATAACCTCTGATTTAAAAATCTACCTCACAGCTACATTTAATGATAAACCTGCAAATACTGGTAGACTTTTGTAATAATTAACGTCCTTTTTCCTTCTTGTATGACTTGATATGAAGAATTTTACTGTAGTTTCATATATTTTCAGTTACCGATTAATAGTTTTAAACATACTATTGGTTTATTTGGTGTGATGACATTTATATAAGCAACTCTTTTTATTGAAATTGTAAAAATCTTTATAAATTCCTAGTGGTAATGAATATTAAACTGATGCAATGAAGTAGTGTAACAGTCAATGTGTTCTGTAGGAATATACATTTATTACATAGTGGGATAAAGTAAATATACAGAAAACCACATGAACCCTTAAAGACCCAAACAACCACCGACGACCAAGACCATCTACTGATCTAAAATGTCTAATAACTTCTGATGCACTAATTCTATCACTGTATCATGTAAATAATTGGTGTAAAAGACTGTTTTTCATCTTTTCATGGTCATCAGATATGGCCTGTTTGGAAATTCAGAGGCTCTGTAGTTACCAGGGAAACACCGTCATCTTCTACAACATTGATTCACCAGGAAAATCCATCGAGTTGGATCAATGACAGTGGATGGACACACTTGTTTTTACATTCAGTTAATGATAGATTTTGCTGAAAAAGTTACTTTTTCTTCAGATTTTAATAGAATAACCCTCAACTTTAACCTGAGCTTTAATGAACATCCACATGATCAGTAAATTAAACATAGGAAAATACCTGATGTTCAATGAAAAACGCAAAATACAGAGGATTATGTCATACTAAATTATGATAAACCACTGAAAGGGATCACATTTATCTAAACCCACTTTTATTAGTCTATGGTTCATTTATTTAGACCCGAATAGTTCAGACAGTTTGAATTTGAACCCTCCAGGTGCAGAAAAGCTATCTGCATATTCATTTTGGCAAAAATCCAGTGGAGTTCTACAACCTGTTTTAATTCCTGCTTAATTTGTTACGTCTATAACTAGTTACATCATGGCATTTGCCCATATAAGGTCAAGATTTCTGATGAACATTTCTCCAGTACGACATAATTGTTTATCAGCAGCAGCGGTTGTGGTAAAAACTGAAAATATTCCCAAACTTTGAGCCGATTACCTAAAATATTCAGTTGTTGGTTGAACGGGACAGAGCAGCACAGCCAACAACCTGGAGGGGGCGGGGCCTAAAGTGGTTCATTTAGATTTATAGGTCCAGCGCTCCAAACCACCTTTCTGGTGTTATTACATAAGATTAGCCTGTGGAGTTGAATTAACAAAGGATTCAGACCCAAGCAGAGCATTTACAGTTTATGTAGACCACAGGGAAATGTTTAAAAATGCATAACTATTGAAAATATATATATATTACTGCTTTAAGAAAAGTTAAATATAGAGAGAATACATTCTTTTGAACTGCCACAAAAGTAATACTGGGTCTTTAAGGGTTAAACTGAAACAAATTTACAATAAAGTGGTGAATTTTGTTTCAATAAAATCTAAAACACGGTGCTGCTACCATATTAATTTCAACCAAAATAAATAAATAAATGCATAATGGCATTAATTTAACTAAGTATTGTCTATGTATATTAACCAATAATTAGATTAATCTGACTGACATTGCTGCAGACACGGTACAAAGCTGAATGAGTCTCATAATATGCAGATAAATGTGATTTCATGGTCATTTGTGACTAAACACAGCACTTACATGAGGATAAGGTGTAATGTAAAGTGATTTAGTGAATGATTGCATGTGTGAAGCAATAAGGAGACTGTAACATTCAAGAAAAACAAACCAGTAGACATTGGATGGAAAATAGCAGTGAATGGGCTCCATGTATGAAGATGTGCAGAAATAAATGTTGATGAATAAAAGCTTTATTTAACAAAACGAGACCATCAGCTTTTTAAAGCAAAATAAGCCTCAGTATCAGGTCGTCAAACAACTATGAAAGAGGATTAGGGCCACAATGGAAGAATGATATAAAGTAACAAAAAAAAAATGAAATCACAGTTCTGTGGGTTAAAAAGTCAGAAAAAAAAACGCTACACATTATAAGAATATAATACCTCAAGACTGAAGTCATACTGGTTCAAGAAGCATGTCAAGATTTAGTTGAAAAAGGCTTAATTTATGAAAGTAAAGATGTAGTTTTTGAGCAAAAAAGCAGAAGTCGTACTGTTAGAAGGGGAAAAAAGAGGAGGAAATATCAGAAGAACAGTCTGTCACCTGCATTAAACTTTTGCACAGGTTTCACAATAAAATATGACTAATACTGGATGTTAGACTTAGATCAAGTTGGAAACACCTTCACAGATTCCATCTTCTGAAGTTCAGATTTTACAGACAATTTTACAGATTGATTCTTTTCCCTTTTATAAAAAATACAACTTTTTACTCAAAATGACGGTTTTTTCATATCGTTCTGACATTTTCTTGAAGTATTTATAGGTTTACAGTTAAACTATCTGTGGCACCCTAAGGCAGCCCTGGTGTTAATGTAGGTACGTTCATCTGTGAAACATTCCATGGGACTGAAAAACAGTAAAACCATGATACAGGTCTGGTATTTACAGTGGAGCCTTCCATTTCTATGTATTCACTGTGAGCTTATGGGATGTACTGTTTCAATGTCACAGTTTTTGATCAGTAAAGTGTGTGTTTATGTATGTGTGTTGCATAAACACATGTAAAAGGTGGGGTGGGAGATCTTGGAAAAAACGGTTCCAGCAATTCAACACAAGTGAGATTTTGAAAATATACACTCCCTCCCCTCCTTCCAAAGGCTCTGCCTCCTTCTCTTCACCCCACCCATCGAAACCACACCTCCACGATTCACCAAAACAAAGTTTGATCTGAGGAACCAATACGGAACCAAAACCAGTTTGTCTCAATTGGTTGGTGTTTTTTGTTGATTTTACACTGTAGAGTGAACCAGAATTTTTCGGGTTTTTTTTCCAAACCCTCTATTTTATTGCTTGCAAGGCGTCTGTGGGGAGATTTTTGAGCCAAATGGTAAAATATGTGCCAAAAAAGATCTCCCACCCCACCTTAAAGTCACAAATTCCTAATTTTAGACATTGAAGAAATTAGTAATTTTTAATTACCTATCAGCTATTTCTTACTCCAAATTATTGGATCAAGCAATAGTGATGTTCGGATCAGGCTTTTTTCCCCAACCTGCAGGTCCTGGTTTTGTGGAGTTATTTGACCCGCCCAATTCTACTCCATGCCATGACGAGGACAATGTGCACCAAATTCACAACTGGCAGACAAACGCTCCCTGCTCACCCGGGCTGATTAATTTTCCTCTGTTCTGACTGTAGGCGATGAAATTAACTGTGAATTATTCCACCTCTAACACCATCATAGCTGTGTAGCAATTAAGCAATTAATAATGTTTTAAGATATTATCGTTTTGTTTTTTTCTCAGTTTATTATTAAAGAATGTGCAAACGGAAGACTTTCAAAAGTTAAATGAGTGATATTTTCCTTTTTAAAATGGAATTATGCATTTTAAACAATGCTCTGCTTGGGTCTGAATTCTTCACTAATTCAACTCCACAGGTCCATCTTCAACACTATTTCTGAGTAATGACACCAGAAAGGTGATTTGGAGCGCTGGCCCTTTAAATGCACATGAGCCGCTTCAGGCCCCGCCCCCTCCAGGTTGTTGGCTGTGCTACTCTGTCCCATTCAACCAACATCTGAACATTTTAGATAATCTGGTCAAAGTTTGGGCAGATTTTCAGTTTTTACTACAGCTGCTGCTGCTGATAAATAATTATGTCGTACTCAGAGAAATGTTCGTCAGAAGTCTTGACCTTATATGGGCAAATGTCGTGACGTAACAATACTGAGCAAAAACATAAACGCACCATTAACAGTATTTGTGCACCTCCAGACACTAGGGATGGGAAGTTCGGCTCTTTTGGCTCAGCTCCCAAAAGAAGAGCCGGCTCTTTCGACTCTTGAACGGCTCTTAATTTAGGATTTTTCGTGCGCCTTAATTTTACCATAACTTTGCAAAAATTAATGGCTTGTGTCACAAAGTTATGGAGCCGTTCATGAGTCGAAAAAGCCGACTCTTCTTTGGGAGCTGAGCCAAAAGAGCCAGCTCTCAGAAAAGAGCTGAACTTCCCATCACAACGAGACGCACCGCCCAAAACGAGCTCCTGATATCTAAAACATGGTTAACGCTTTTGACTTATAAACAAACTTTGTGTCCATCTTGCTCAGTGATCCAGTGACTCCACCCACACACTGGTGTGTCATATCCAGACGCTGCTCCAACAGCGTTAACAGTTTTCAGACCCTCCTTCTACTGGGGACAATCAAAGGACACCTCAAAATGCCACATGTCCTCAGATGTCACAAACCACGTGGGAATGGTTCCAGACAATATCCCATAGCTCTGTGTAGTCTTCAAAGAGGAGTGGAATAACATTCTACCAGCCACAATTGACAACTCAATGAGAAGATGATGTGTTGCTCTACAGGAAGCCAATGGTGGACACATGAGATATGGAGTTGGGATGTCTTCCAACCAACCCCTACTGCGTCCACATGAATGTCACTGAATGCCAGACTCCACTACCATGTTCTGACAAACTCTAATCTGTACCACTCTGATCAACAGAATAAACTGTGAGCCATGTAATAGATTGTGCAACACCTGCTGCTATTAAAAAGTTAAAGTGTCACATGGTGTGTATATATTTTTGCTCAGTGTAGTTGTAGACGCAACAAATTATGAAGGAATTGAAACAGGTTGTAGAAATCCACTTCACTTTTTGCTTAAATAAATATAAAGATAGCTTTGCAGCATCTGGAGGCTTCAAATTCGGACTTTATAAACTATTAGATTAGCCTTTATTGTCATTGCACAATATTTCAGAGCAACAAAATTTTGAGTTTGTGTTACAACCAACCAAG
>JAQQZY010000011.1:20138560-20153798 GCA_030068375.1 Ostorhinchus rueppellii
CTAAGTAGCTGGGATAGGCTCCATGCGACCCCCGTGACCCTAGTGAGGATAAAGCGGGTATAGAAAATGAATGAATCACTTTAAATGTGGATTAAAAATAACAGTTATAGATGTTTAAGGGTTAAAAACTATCTTTTCTACTCGTCTTGGTGCAACTTCCAACTACCATGAGCAGCTTAAACGCAAACTATTTCACTAATATCTGTCCTTTTCGGAGTTTATTCGTCACCTTTGAGATAAAAATAACTGATCGTCTGTCTGCCCTCTTCGCGTACAACACAGAAACAGAATGCAAATACGTCGTGGACTCCTCGGTGGAGAGATTTCACTCTTGGCCCGGACCAAATGTCAACCAGCTCCAACAGATGGTGTGACGAGCCAGGCCGAGCACTGACCTTGACGGGGGCCCAGAGGAGGGGGTGACGGTGGCCCTGGGGGGGGGGGGGGGGGTCATCACTGGATGGCAAGATCAGTGTGTCGTCAAGACAGAAAGGTGAAGCCATGTCAGGATCTATTGGAAGGCTTAACCCGTTCGTCAACAGGGAAATTAACTCTTTAAACAACTACATTATATTATACATCTACAGGATCGTCCTCTGGATTTTAGTGTCAATCACGTATTTTCATTTGTTTAATTCACTGACCGTAAATATATCTGTTAAAGCTCAGAGGAAAAGCAAACATATTAATTGCAAAGCAGTGAAAAATGAGTCTGAAAAAAGTATTTTTTTTCCATAAGATTTTAACCCAATCTGTTCTTTTTCAACAAAGGTAACGATAACCTGATCAAGTATCATAAAAACAATCACAAACTAACATATAAGACATGTTTTCCTTATTAGAGACCTAAATTTACCAGTTACCCTATTGTCTTGAAGACCAGAATTTCTATACATTTAACCTTTCATCGATTTATCACCCGTTCATTATTTTCTGTTTTTCAGTAAAAATCAGCTACTTTCCGATATTTATTCACTGATCGTGTTGATATTCGTTAAAGCTGAGAGTGAATTCAAAGGTTATTCTATCAACACCAAGAAAACTGAAGAAAAAGTGGCTTTTTCCGCCAAATATATCATGAAGTAAATGTAAAAATGGTGGTTTCAATGCAAAGCGCAGAGTCTCATGTAACAGCTTTGGTGAACGATGTTTATCATTAGTCGTTTTTCTATTGATCCGCAAAATAGGGCATAAAAATTTCCCTAATGGGAAAAAAAAATTTCACCAAAAATCTTTTTTTTCGATCAAAAGTTTTTACTCTAGCAAGAGGTGGTTTGTCGGAAGTCGTGCAATTGGT
Organism: Ostorhinchus rueppellii; assembly: GCA_030068375.1. Classification (NCBI taxonomy): domain Eukaryota; kingdom Metazoa; phylum Chordata; class Actinopteri; order Kurtiformes; family Apogonidae; genus Ostorhinchus; species Ostorhinchus rueppellii. The sequence continues at coordinate 20,139,858 of JAQQZY010000011.1, forward strand.
ATATTACGCAAAACTGCAATGGAAAGATCTTTTTTCGCAAATAGTCATATGATGAAAAAAAATGTAAATTTTTTAATTCAGGATAGAGGGGTAATATATTATAATAATAATAATAATAATAATAATAATAATAATAATAATTAATGTTTCTGTAAATCAACACCATATTTACATTTGTCACAATGTTTATGGAATGACTTCTTGCGTTATCTTGCAATAAATTTTAAAAATCATCGGATTTGTGATTTAATGGAAAAACCAACATTACGCACTTCTAGTTTTTTGACATTAAGTAAATATCAGTAAATGTTTGCACATAAGCCTAATGGAAAAGCAACTACTATCATATTTACAGCATTTTTAACCCCGTTCTGTCATATATTAATCGTAAACAGTTACATCAGCGTTAAGGTGGCAGGCGAGTATTATCGGAAATTAACCCTTAAAGACCTAGAACAACACTATATTTACAACAACATTAGCCTTTTTCTCTCCATTTAACCTTTCGTTATCACTGTTCCTTATAATATTATCCTCTGTATTTTGCATTTTTTCAGTGTAAATCATGTCTTTTCCTATATTCAAATCGATTCATCATGTGTTTTTAGGACCAGTTTCATACAAGCCCCCACATAATAGCGACTGAAACCCTGTCAGTTTCATTAAACGGATTGTAATTAATATAATCACCTATGGTTCTGTGAATGTGACTTACAGTACACTACGGGCTAAAAACCTCCCGAGAAGAGCTGCTTAATGGACTGACTGCTCTGTAAACAGTTCGATAATAAATCTCAACTCCACAGTTAGTTCTCAGTAGTTTAGAACACGATTGATTTACAGTGATTTAAGCCTGAAAAAGAATGGAGACTCCCCTGCAAGCACTGAAAATAGGATTCTGAAGCTATACCAATGTACAATGGCCTAAAGATACAGCTACACAGTTGCTGAAAACACTATTATACCATTAAAAGTCATCAAAAACAAAGGTTGTGTAATAAAGTACTAACTCCTGTGTGTATCATGTGACTAAAACTGGCAGAAAAGAAAACATGGAATGCCATGATGTAAGAGCTTAAAGGGCTCATATTTATTAAACCCACTTTTATTAGTCTGTGGTTCATTTATTTGTGTACTTGGACGCTAATAGTTCATACAGTTTCAATTTGAACCCTCCGGGTGCTGCAAAACTATCTTTACATTCATTTTGGAGTGGATTTCTACAACCCGTTTCAATTCCTTCTTAATTTATTACATCTGTAACTAGTTGCATCACAACATTTGCCCATATAAGGTCAAGACTTCCGACGAACATTTGTCCAAGTACGACATAATTGTGTAAGAGCTGTTCAGGAGTCGAACTTCCCATCACTAGCGTCTCGAGTTGTACAAATAGCGCATATGCGGTTATGTTTTTGCTCAGTGTAGTTACGTCATGACATTTGCCCATATAAGGTTTCGACGAACATTTCTCCAAGTAGGAAATAATTATTTATCGGCAGGAGGAGTTGTAGTAAAATATGTTGTCAGTTGTTGGTTGAACGGGACAGAGCAGCACAGCCAACATCCTGGAGGGGGCGGGGCTTGAACTGGCTCATGTGCGTTTAAAGGGCCGGCGCTCCAAACCACCTTTCTGGTGTCATTACTCAGAAATATGGCAGAAGATGGACCTGTGGAGTTAATGAATGAAGGATTCAGAGCCAAGCAGAGTATTTCCAGTTTATGTAGAGCACAGGGATATGTTTGAAAATGAACAATTCCATTTAAAAAAAGAAAAACATCACTCTTATGTGATTTTGGTTATCAAGAAAACCATGGCAGCTCTTAAATTAAATAAAAGCTATTTTTGTTGGTATCATTATATTCGTCCAAACAAATGTACTTTTAGTCATAACCAGAAATTGAAGAAAACAAGGGTGGTCTAATAATTTTTTCCCCGACTGTATATGCCAAAGATTTCCTTCTAATGAGACCTTTAACATGTTTCTTTCTTGGTCCATGCTCTGCTAGCTCCATACCACACCGGAACAGCTACCGTCTTCATTTCTGCCTCGTTACCGACTAATGTCAGCCTTTTTCCTCCATATATGAATCCCCGGGGAGTAGCCAATAATATTAAATTGTGACACAAGCAAAATTTCCATACCCACAAGCAAGCTGTTACGGGGAATTCCCAACCTTTATAGTGTACCCACAGCAATGTCTTTCATCTCAGAAACAAAACTGAAATTTCCCCCGTACCTCTGCTTTCTATTCTGGTTCTTATAAATAAGGGGATTTTTTTTTCTCTCTCTTCTCTCCTGTTCAGAAGAAAAACATATTCGATTGTCAGTTTCTTTCTGGTAGACTGAGTAAGGGGCTTTGAAGGGAGGCGAGTGGGGAGTAGATGGATAAGTGAAATTCACCTCTGCACAAATGTCTATTGCTGGAGAGAAGGCAATTTCCTGCAGCTCAGTTCACCAGCACATAGCCACAGCCCCAACGTGGTCACACATCAATGATTCTGAGGATGTATTGTCCTATGGTTAATGCCAAAAGAGAGGACGGTCTTCGAGCCAGTGGTGTATTAATAATATGTTGCTAGGAGCTGATTTAGTGCAAAAAGGTTCCGTGTTGGAATCTACTAGAGACGCTTTCAGTGCTGTGTTTAACACACGAAAAAAACGAATGACACTATTTTCCGGCAATGATGAGATGTTCTTTCTGAGACACCTACAATTACCGTCTAAACGCGAGTGAACTTGAGTCGATATTAACAGTACTTTCTTACAGGAATGGAGGGTTATAACGCAGTCGAACACCGAGGGAGCGCCACTTCAGAATATCCCTTCCCCTTCCCGAGTGGAGTGTCTTCTTTGATCATCAAATTGTTCTCCTGAAAATCCTCTCTGTTCTTGAATTATCTGGGCCGCTGAAGTGGAAAGGGAATTTTCCGTGGATGCCAAAGCTTCTTAAAAGAAGAGGGAGAGGGAGGGGAGAAGGGGCAACTAATAAAAAGGTGTGAAAATGACACAAATTGAATTTGCCCGCAAAGACGAAATATACAGAAGAGAAGTAATCAAGGTCTGCAGACGATCAAGCTGATGAGGACGTCACTTTCTCTCCCTCTATATATTGTAAAACAGGAAAAAAAAAAAAGGACCATGAAGCACTTTCTGTTTATCTGCAACTGTTGCATCTTCTATGGAAAATTCACAAAAATGTACTCCTCATACTGGACTGTGCTGGTTTTAATCAAAGGATGCATTAATCAAACCCAAAACTGCACCGAAAATGTAAATCTTACAGTTTACATCTGCTGTTACTCGGATACTAAGCTTTGGTTCAACATCATATTATTATCACAGTTTAAAACGTGGTCTGGCATTTTAAGGGGTTTCTCCAAAAACTACATGTAAATTGCTTAAATCCTGTTTTGTGCTTCCAGTGGATTAATGTTTGATTATTAAAACCTGATACGTCATCATGGTTTAACCCTTTCGAGCTTGCTGCAACCAAATTCAGTTGCTGGCAATGGGATTTGCTGCACAGCAGGGGCCCAAGGGTTAAGAGTTTTCCTGTTTGATGTAGTATTTCACTGAGCAGATCACAGATAATAATAATAATAATAATAATAATAATAATAATAATAATAATAATAATAATAATAATAATAATAATAATAATCCAACCAAAGGACCCAGAGCCTCCACCAGAGGAACCAGAGCCTCCACCAAAGGACCAAGAGCCTCCACCAGAGGACCCAGAGCCCCCACCAGAGGACCCAGAGCCTCCACCAGAAGAACCCGAGCCTCCACCAAAGGAACCCGAGCCTCCACCAGAGGACCAAGAGCCTCCACCAGAGGAACCCGAGCCTCCACCAAAGGAACCCGAGCCTCCACCAAAGGAACCAGAGCCTCCACCAGAGGACCCAGAGCCTCCACCAGAGGACCCAGAGCCTCCACCAAAGGAACCAGAGCCTCCCCCACATGTGACAGCGTAGACTTATAGCCATCAGTAAACAGGTGTTATCAGTCAATAGTACTTAGGCTTGGAATGAGATTTTGCTCCAATAAGACATTGGACCACATGTAACACTTTTAAAGACAATCTAAAAAAGTGGCTAAAAAGAAACCAGATCTGTTGACACTAATTTTATGTTCGTCTGTGTCTTCTCAGTGTTCTCTGTTACTGTCATTAATGTGTAGCAATGGTCCAGTTCTTCTATTGTGTTGTGAATTTTTTGTATTTATTTGCAATTTCTGTCAGTCATCAGTGTGTGCCAACTGTCCAGTTCTTCTACTGTGTTAGTTTTTTGTATTTGTAATCTTTTCCATTATAATATTATTTCTTCTGACCTGCCAAGGACTGCAGATGGACAGTAGCCTTTAGCCAATTCTGGCATATTTACATTTACATGTACATTAATATGGGGCGACACGGTGGTGCAGTGGATAGCACTGCACAGCAAGAAGGTCCTGGGTTCGATTCCAACATGGGGGCGGCACCTTTCTGTGTGGAGTTTGCATGTTCTCCCTGCGTGGGTTCACCCCGGGTACTCTGGCCTTCTCCAAACATATGCACTGATAGGTTAACTGGTTCATCTAAAGGTGTGAATGCAATGGTGACTGTTTGTCTCTATATGTCAGCCCTGCGATGAAATGGTGACATGTTCAGGGTGTACCCCACCTTCACCCATAAGTAGCTGGGATAGGCCCCAGTGACCCCCATGATGACCCTCGTGAGGATAACGCGGGTTCAGTACATTAATATGCATGGTCCCTTTAAATAAATCAAACATGTATCACCTCTCCACAGCATAAAAAAAGAAGACATTTGCAAGATTTTGGGGCATTTGTCAAATTTTCTGTATTTCAGTTTGGGTTTCCACTATACTTTTATATAGTCCAGAACATTTATAGTTTTAAGTCACATGGCTAGAAGGTGTTTGAGCCACTATATAGTTTTATTCATGTCTACAGTGCAGATTCAGGGCTAAAATCAGCACTGAGGCTTTACAGGGGATTTTATTATGGCCAGTTAAACCAAGTATCCACATAAAAACACACATAATAAGCACATCTAAATCAAATACTGAGACTCAACCTCATGGCTTACCAACAATACACATTTTATTCCATGTGTTTTAATGTTTTTCATCTCAGATTTGGGCTCCACCATGCTGCATTACCATAACAGGGTTAGCATTCTTTTAGCTTATTGGTTGTGCTAGTGACACCACATACACATATTGTGACATTGTCTTCAACGTGATTACAGCAATAAACCAGGCAACAATGGAGGAGGAAACTTACAACAGCTATGATTTAAGTTATAATAATACAGCTTAGAACAGCTAATAGTAAAAGGTATTTAAAGATTTCTTCAAGCTAAAACATAGTTATTTAGGTGTCAAATCTGGGGTTGATCCATCTAGACAGAGCCTACTTGATGTTTTCAGAGATTTTCCTGCTAGTTTGGTTTGGAGTTTTGTGTTGTGAAGTGTATGATGTCAATTCAACCACGTTTAAGTATCGCTTTGGAAGACGGGAACGTTAAAAGCAAATATTTATTAAGACTTTTCTGCTTAAGGATCATATGGTTTTCAATCATTAAGTATTTAAGGGCACAGCAAAAAAAAAAGAGTTGAAGCAATCAATCAGTTAATCGACTTGGATCAATTTAAAAAATGATTCAATTAAACATTGGTTCCACTGTTGTTTCACACCGACGCTTTTTGTAACGCACATGACGCCAGGATCAACAAAAGGTTGTGCCCCAACACCTCCTGGGGGATTTAAACAAATCAAACTGAGAAAAAAAATGAAACTAACCAATTAAAATAATAATCTAGAACTGCAGCTCTGGACTGGAGCCTTTTAAGTTCACCTGTTGTGGAGTTGGTCCTTAATCACCTTCAACAGTAACTCAGTGCTCCTAATGTATGCTAAGCGCTAATGCTAATTGCTAATGCTAATGCTAGGTATTTTTTGTGTGGATTATACGCAAAATGCAGACCAAATTCTCCCACAGGGATAATAAAGTGTCAACTTTTTAACCTTTCTTGATGAATTTTTGCTTGTAATCAACTCATGGTTCTTAAATATAGTCATAAAAACCCTGTCATGACATTCAGATGAATATGATGATCACTGTGGTTTTCCCCGAGGTTTCTCTTTTCCCACTGGGTTTTTGGAGTTTTTCCTTGCGAAGGAGGAGGGTCTAAGGAAGGAGGATGCCCAGGACACTAACCCATTTCCTTCATCTACTGTTTATTTGACTGTTTAATTCTGTAAAGCCCTGTGAGGCAGCCTAGTTGTGATATAGGGTCGTATAAATAAAATTGAACTGAATTGAATATAAGTGACTCATATTTGAGTCATCGTGTGTCCTAAAACTAAGTCAAACTGAGGACATTTGCTGGGAATGAAAAACGAACCTCCCTAAAACACTCTTGTTTTGTTCAAATGCTCCGAGTGCTTTTGCTTTTTTAATCTCCAATGCCAAAACACTCCAGGTTTTATTTTTGGATTCTTTAATTACACTGTAAATACTGGAAAAATGGATTCAACTGAGGTGACTGCTGCTATTATGCGATTCTAAATAAAGACGGTAAAAAGAAAAAAAAAAAAAAAAAGGAAGGAGTGATAATGAATTAGCAGACCGTTCTAAAAACAAAAGCCTTCCCATGAATCCCTCCCAGTACAGAATTACCTGCTTCTGCAGTACAACTGTTGCTGCCCCTGGACCTTGATTAAGGTGCTAACATGAGGCCGCTTGTCAGTTCTAATGAAATGCTTGTTAACTATTGTCAATGGCACCCTGTTTAATTTTCCCAGCTTGATCACCGTTTGTTGTGGTTGCAGTTAAGTACACATTTTCATATTCATGCATATTCATACTGATTCATCCTCTTCAGATGCAGCTGAATTCATTAGGAGTGCCTCCCCGTTAGCCAACACAAATAACAAATGTGCACTGATTTTTTTTCCCATCCGCAGGTCTTTCATGTCGGTCGCAGCTTTGGTGTTTTAACAACCTCCCGACAATTTTTCAGTGGGAACTGGAAATGAAAAGTAAGGTATACTTTTTCACCCATAATATAGTGGAAGGCGCTACGTTAACAGTAAATACAGGCAAACTTATTTTATTTACATAAACACATTTTCAGCAGGATGACAACTAGAGGCTGAACTTTCTCTGCCCCGCAGTGGGAGAACCCAGCAGATGTTCTCTGTGTTTGTGCATATGAATTGCCGTTTATAGTACAAGAATAAAAAAAAAAAAAAAAGGGAAGTGAAGAGCGCCATTTTGTTTACAGCCACAGATTTTGATGTGTCGCACGGAAAGAGGGAGGTTTAATGCGAAACAGACAGTGCAAGCAGGAGGGAAACTGTTCCGAATTCACAATGAACGTAGACGTGAGCGTGTTCAGAGGTCGTACACATTCTTCAAGGTCGAATTCAAGCACTTTCAAGAGTCGTTTCAAAATTTTTCCAGCACAGCACCTTATCACTGGGGTAAAATACATATCTACAGGAGTACATATACTCATGATGAAGAATAGAAATTAAAGGAGAACACAAAGTTTTATCCAAAAAAAAAAAAAAAAAAAAAAAAAAGGGAAGTCACTTGGCACAATCACACACAAAAAGAAAAACACAAAAATGTACCTGGATTCTTTTTTGACAGTTTTAATTTTTAACTGCAAGAATTTTCAAACACCTGAAGTAAAATTCAAGCACTTTTTAGACCTTGAAAACTCACTGAAATTCAAGTATTTCCAAGGATTTCAAGCATCCGTACGAACCCCGAGTGTTGTCAAGAATGGCTGAAGGTTTGAGGTTTGTGGAGTTGATTCAGATTGGGTTTTGAGTGGTTTTTAAGTCTTATTCTGAAAAGTTAAAAAGTCAAAAGCCTCTTTTACATGGCACTTCTGTTATGGGATTACTACGCCTTTATTCCGGAACGTCTGTGTAAACAAAATGGTGGGATCATTTGGTCCCACCTTTACCTTTGTAACACCTCTGGAGGTAGTAACGGAGCCATGACAAAAGTGGAATCATGATTCCAGATGGGGACCCCCATGTTGGAGAGACAGCGGGTGCATATGGAGGCACTGGCATGGCTACCTGCCAGGGTTGCTGCCAAAGCTTCATGCCACGGGTGAAAATGGCACGAAACTGCGTCACAAATCCATGCCAAAGCCTTCATATGTGCCCGCTGTCTCTCCCGCACCGGGGGGTTGGGTGGGTTTTTAAAAATGAACGCGGGTCGTGTACAGTCAAACATTTCAACGCAACTAGAAAGATGTCAAACTGGGGAGACGCCGAAATCCACAACCTGTTGTTGCTTCGAGCGGAGAACTTAGTCCATGCTAACATTTGTGGAACGATGACAGACCATGCTTGGGTTGTTTCCAACGCGGAAGTGATACATCACAGTATACTTTGCGTCAATGCCCCTTTGATTCCGGAATGCAGGTCCACTGTGTAAAAGTCTAGCCTGTTTCACCTCTGTTACTCCTCTGGCTGTGGAAATCGGTGAAAAAATGTAAATGGTGGAAAAAAGGTGGGATCACCATCTCACCTTTTTTCTGGGATCTCTGTAAAAGCGGCTACTGTCCCAATATTTGGACGTAACTCCTGAAATAGAAAAACTCCACATCTTGTCCCTCCAACATAACGACATTGAAGCCACACACCTCAGTTTGACAAAAGAGGAAACAACAAATTAGAACTCCGAGTCGAGGAAAACTCACCACGGCTTCATCCACAGAAAGAACTCGCTCCTCATCTTGGACGAACGCCACTTTAGACCGGACTTCATCCACTGTGAGGCTGAAAGATTTGAAGGGGGAAAATGTTCAGTTTTGGTAATTTGGTACAATTTCTAAGAATACCCCAGTCAGAGGTAACTCCAACACAGAGATTCATGTCTGTTTTCAGCTTGTTAGCGTTACCTTCAACTTTAAAGGACTGCTGAATCGGTGCGAAACAACATTATGCTGCATCGTCTGCACTGTGACATGTTTTCTCCCACTTCTCTACCTTTTCTGGGAACTTAATTGAGCAAGTTGCCACTTTGTTTTCTTAAGGTGTCCTCGAGAAGTTGTCTTAACCAACTTTCTAAAAACATCACTGGTGTTTTAGCTACTGTGAGAGGAGTAAATACAAGACTACTTTAGATTTTTTTTTTTTTAGGCTTATTCTGAATTCTTTTTTTAGACTAAGTGGCACAAAACAACACAACAACTTACAGCACAATCAAACACCCCATCTCTTTATCTGACAACACTTGGATTTTTCCTTTGGCCACTCTTCCCTGCTGGTGTCTTTCTTTCAGTGGCTCCACCTAAACCAACACTACTGAGCTAAAGATAATGACTGTATAGTCAGGATCAATCCCCGGAGTCCATCAAAAGCGGAAGTGCAGGCAAACATACAAAGCAAATCGCTTGTTCCACTACAGAGGATCAATGCTCAGGGTAAGTGCTGGAGGAAAACAATGGCTCTCTCCATTGTGTGGCTGCACAGAGGCTGCAGAGCCTAAAAAAACTTATGCAATGAAAACTAGCTTCAGCTGCGATCATACTCGTATAGACCGCAGCATCATAAAAGCAGGTGCTTTGCGTCGCACACTCAAATCTGAGTGAAAGAGACAGTAATAAACATTAGGGAAGAGTCGCTCACACACATGCACAGATGAATCCTGACGGAGAGGAGGGGATAAAAAGCACAACCTGTTCATGGGCCTTTGGGAGGCTCCATCATGGTTCATTTCCTGAAGCAGTTGGTAGACTCTATTTATAGACCGGCATACTGGTACCAGTTAATCCTGCGTTGGGCTGCCAACTGCCTGCCAGCTGGCACAACGGGTTGTACTTGTGTATGTGTGTGTTGCATGGGAAGGTTCCGGATGAAATAATGGTGAGAAAGTCCACAATCTACCTTAATGACCACTGTGTGCAGCAGCAGCTCCATGACCTATTGGATAATTCGCTGGGAAAAAGTCGGCTTTATTAAGTCTGGCACCATAAAGGAACCGTTTTCAAACACTATTCAATCATCATTTAACCAAATGTGTCACAATTTAAAAGCAGTTTAACCCATAAAGACCCAGAGCTACTGTTGTGGCAGTTCCAAAATAGTTTTTTCTGCATACTTAACTTTTCTTAAGTGACTTATCACCATTTATTATAATCTTGTCCTCTGTATTTTGCATTTCTTCAGTGAAAATCAGGTATTTTCTTATAGTTAATTTTATGATCGTGTAGATCAGGGATATCAAACTCATTTTCTTTCAGGGGCCACATTCAGCCCAATTTGATCACCAGTGGGCCGGACCAGTAAAATAACTGCATATAAATAATGACGACTCAAATTTTTTGTCTTTGTTTTATTGCAAAAAAACCCATTAAATTATGAAAATACTTACTTTTATAAACATTCCAAATAAAAAAGATGTGAATAACCTGAAAAAAAAGAAAGTTCTTCAGAAAAATGAGTGCAATTTTAACAATATTATGCCTCAACTTATCATTTCTTCATGTGCATTATGAATTGGATATACAAAGACACTAAACACCTGCTTAGTAAAAGGCAGAAAATTGTTTAAATTGTGCTTAATTTTCTTGGTTGTTCATATTTATTCAGGTTATTCACATTCTATGGTTACTATGTTATTTTTTGCACTTAAAGACAAAAATTTGAAGTTGTCATTATTTACAGGCATAATGTCATAATTTTTTCACATCAAACCAAGAAGAAAATATGGAGTCATTATTTTTTGTAGATTATTATGCTATTATTTTAATATATACAGGTTTGTATGTGGAACCTGAACTAAAATGAGTTCAACAGCTTTTTCATCCTATTTCATCCCACGGGCCGGATTGGAACCTTTGGCATGTTTGACACCCCTGATGTAGACGTTCATAAAAGCTCAGATTAAATTTGAAGGTTATCACATCAGAAACAGAAAAAAAACTCAAGAAAAAGGGACTTTTTCTGTAAAATAAATCAATAACTGAACATAAAACAAGCACCTCCATTCATCAGTTTAACTGATTTTATTTATCACCATTCAATATGTTGGATTTTTCAATTAAAAAAATCCACTACCTCCCCATATTTAATTCACTGATCATGTAGATGTTCATTAGAGCTCTGAGTGAATTCAAAGATTATTATATCCACACAAAGAAAATGGAGGAAAATAAACTTTTTCAGCAAAATCAATATAATCATAGAACAATAAACTGATTTTGGGAACAAAGATGAACATTTTAACAATATCAGTGTCTGCAATGAGCCTGTTTCCTTTACACATCTCAGAACATTAAAGTGCAAACTGTGCAAAAACAGAAACATTGCACATTTTTCTTTGCCAGTAAGATCCTTGTCCATTCCTTGTATATTAAAACAGAAAAAAGTGAAGAAAATTCGACTTTTCAGTACAATCTGTCATCAACTGAACAAAAACCCCAGTGTGTCCATCCACTGTCATTGATCCAACTCCATGGGTTTTACTGGTCGATCAATGTTATAGAAGATGAAGATGTTTCCATGGCAACTACGGAGCCTCTCAACCTCCAAATGGGTCATATCTGATGACCATGAAAAGACGATGAACTGTATTTTACACCAATTATTTACATGTATTGATCATTGAATGGTTCATAAGTTCTTCATTATTTTAGCTCAGTAGATGCTTTTGGTCACCAGCAGCTGTTTGGGTCTTTATGGGTTCAAATGAATATTGAATTTAATTCAAGGTCATATGTACATGATACTGAGTTTATAGGGTTTCAACTGGAAACAGTGAGGCTACATGCATTTATGTACAATTCAATTAATTTTACAATACATTTTTATATTATTATTATTATTATTATTATTATTATAATTGAAGCAACACCAAGTGACAAGGAAACTTACGTGCAATAGTAAGAATATTTATATTAAGTCCTCATAATGTGGGGGGAGGGGCAGGATTAGGGGTTAGGTTATAGGTGATAGAAGTGTTTAAGATGTGAATGTTGTGATGTCAGCTTCTGAAAAGGTCAAGGATATGACCAAAGATAACCATTAATGAACTGAAAACAACAACAGTACAATTGCATTCATGTGATAATTATTATACATTAACTAGTTACATTTCCATCCACTGTCTTCTACATCATACGTTTGTGATTGAAACCATAACCACTGTGAACTGGTCAAAAAGCTGCTTATTCATTGGATTTCATCTCATTTTGTTCAATCAATCAATCAGAATCAATTACTATAGATTTAATGAAGTTGAAAATCTTTAAACTCCACTGACCCGCTTTTAAATTTGAATGAACATTAGAAGAGATGTGTTGAGCAAAATAAAATATAAAATAAAAATAAAGTTGTTCAAAAAATATTAAATGACGCAGCTCAGTTTATCTCCAGATACCATTTTAGCAATTTTATCAAGAGGATTGGGCTGAACATATCAGATTTTTAACATTATATATGATATTTTTTGGTCATATTGATCCAATTTTAAAAAGAAAAACTGGAGCTTTTGTGAAGAGCCATCATCAGTAGGCTAACTACTGAAGTTTTAAGCTAGCTTACAATGCCATAATCAGTTTTTAAAGGTTTACTATGCAACACTGATGCATGTTCTAATACATATGTAGTTAGCTAGCATCATTAAAAAAAACAACTCTCAGCATAAACAAGTGCAACTAAACGAAACATTAAAAAACATTGCATTGTTTGTTTGCTCAAAGAAGATTTGAACTCGGGATGGCTCCAAATTCACACTTTTTGAGAAAATCCCAAGGCACACCACCAAACAAAAATGTCACAAAAAGTATATTTATTGAAATGTTATGTAAATCTAGTCTCAATTTACTTACTTTGTGTGAAACATGGACTTGTTTAGTTGAACACAAAGGTGATATTCTAGCAGAAATTCAAGAAACACACACACACAAATCTTATTCAACAGTTCTGAGTTCTCTCTTTGTTTTGGGGGGTGTCAGTGACCTCCTGGACAGACCCCCAGATTGAAGTCCGCTGCACAATAGTATAGGAGGCATACCACCACCACCACCACCACCCTAATACCTGGGAATTGTGGGTAAGTCACTGATCTGCGCATCACAACTGAGGGGAGGATTTATCAACAGAATGGACTAAATTGGGGCTGGTTCACTTTCACTTTGCAAAGAGAAACAGAAGACTATTGTTGTAGAGTGGATCCCTAGCATGTGCAGTCACATGTACCCACGTCACGCTACACACTTACAGTATCAATCAGGTGAAATTAGATCGCTTTCCACGGCACACTAATGTGCTGCTGCACACTGGTTGAGAAACACTGGACTAAATAAACACCCAAACAAAAGTTGACAGTCACCATATGTTTGTATTTAATCAAATTACACAAAGCTGCTAATATTAACCCTTTCATGCATACTAGTCACTACACCAGATGGTTATTCTACAGCTGTTCTTTGTATATTCATAGGTTTTGTTGTTTTAGTTCCATACTAGCCAACACAGTGGACACTTATGCACCATCCCATAATACACTGTAATTCACACAATGATTGTAACTTTGCTGTTGTTGATAAACCTGATCTGCACTAACATGTTTCAGTGTAAATCAATTGCCAGTTGATGTAAAACTGTAATTAACAGTTTTCTTAGACAAAAATTTGTGTGTGATTTTTTTCTTTTTCATATTATCTCCATGAAGTTAGTAATAACTAGTATTAGAGTATGATAAAATGTTTTTATTTCATAGTTTTCATGCAGAATATCACTTTCTCATGAGTTTTAAATACAGTGGTACCTCTACTTACGAAATTAATCCGTTCCAGAAGTAGTTTTGTAAGTAGAAAATTTCGTTAGTAGAGACGTGTTTTCCATGTAAATGCCCTAATCCATTCCAAGCCCCCCAAAATTTCGCTTTTATTTT
>JAQQZY010000011.1:20167701-20179932 GCA_030068375.1 Ostorhinchus rueppellii
TCTATTTTATTGCTCGCAACGTGACTGTGGGGAGATTTTTAAGCCAAATGGTAAAATATGTGCCAAAAAAGATCTCCTACCCCACCTTTAATACTTTCCATAGTCAGTTAACATCAGTTCAAATGGGGACAATATACACGCTGGCCACTTTATTAGGTACACTAAAACCCAAATATGCTGCCTCTTGGCTAGATCCTCATTGTGAATGAAACCTGGTTAAATAAAGATTAAATAAAATATCTAATAGGGTGTTGGAAACTTTGCATTTAAGCATGCAGACATGGTTAAAATAACCTGCCAAAATTCAACCCAAGTATCAGAATGTGAAGAAAGGTGATTCAAGTGATGGCTGTTGGTGGAAAAAAAATGAACTGGTCTGAGTATTTCAAAAAGTACTAAATAACTGAAAAAAAAAAAAATTCTTAAACACAAAGCGATCTCTAGGATTTACAAAGAATGGTAAAAAAAAAAAAAAAAAGTTTCCTGTAACTGGAATTTCTCGGTGAAAATGCCTGTTGATCACACGTCAGACAATGGTCAGACTGACAGAAAGAAAACAGCTGTTAATCTCTGAAGGCGCCATACGTGTAACATTGATGCGGATCAGCGTATACACTCACTGGCCACTTCATGAAGTACACTAGCTAGGTGTACCTCATGAAGTGGCCATCGAATATGGTTCAAAATGCAGATACTGAACTTGAGTAAAACAGCAAATTCTACAAAATGATAAGAAAATTCACATAAAAAGTCTCATAAGCTGCCTGTGGGTCTGCTCTGAGCCTTGCAAATGGATGTTTCAGGAGTAATATACTAGAAACACAAATACTTTTAATGCATTTAATACATTCAGACTGCCTGTGTTTACAGTCTCTATAAAACCAGACAGCTGACTGAAAGCAGAATATATACACGAGTGATGTAAGAACAGGAATAAATGGGCCAACATGTACAGTTTTACTGTTTTACTTTTACTGTTTTCATTCCATTATTATTTATTGCCTGTATCTAGTTTTAATGCAATATCTTTTTATGTCCTTTTCTCCTGTCGCTTTGGATTTATTAATCTGTTATTTTAACTTTGCCTTTTTTCATCCACTTATTTTAAGTTTATTATCCGTGTCTTGTTTAGTCTTATGTTTTTGCACTTTGGGTTTTTACATCAACTATCTGAGATTCTAGTTTTTTCATCGTCTGTCAAATCGTTTTGTAAAGATTTATTCTTAAGAGCATTAGATAAATAAAAAATATCCTCCAAATTCCTCAACTGCTGGTAAATAAAAAACAAGTCTTAAGCTACATTAACCTATAAAGACCCGAACATTTATCACGGACCAAAACCATCTACTGATCTAAACTATTTAATAACTTCTGATCCTCTAATCCTATCAATACATGTAAATAATTGGTGTAAAATACAGTGTCATCTTTTCATGGTCATCTGGAAATTCAGAGGCTCTGTAGTTACCATGGAAACACCATCATCTTCTACAACATTAATTCACCAGTAAAACCCATGAGGTTTTATGATGTACTTTATTTAAAAAGTCACTTTTTCTTCACTTTTCTCCATTTCTTATATTATGACAATCAACTTTAACCTGAGGTTTTATGAACATCTGCATGATCGATAAATTAACAAGAGCGCTCAGTGAGCACAAACCTCCGCCAAGGTTATGACGTCATGACGTCAAAACCGCTAGAGATATTAATGTCATGATGTACCACATGATAGCAGGTGTGACCCTCCATCATTCCACAAAGGCACGACTCAATCAGCTGAATATTGACAGAGATTTGTTTTTAATTTTGCACAATGATGAGAGATAGGGGTTTTCCGGATTTTCAAAAAAATCCTGGATCTAGAGATTTATCCGGATCGTGACCAAAAGTTAATCAGAACATCCTTGGGTGATTCTCTATCACTAGTGAAAATTTCAAGAAAATCCTTCCAGTAGTTTTTCTGTGAAGTTGCTAACAGACAGACAGACACACAGATAATCAAACGCCGGCAAAAACATAACCTCCTTGGCGGAGGTAAATATAGAAAAATACCAAATTTTTGCTGAATAAAGACAAAATAAAGACGATATTACAATGGACAGTGATAAATCACTTTTTAAAAAAAGTGGGGTTATAAAGAGAAAAATGTATTTGTGAACTGACACAAAAGTAGCAGTGGATCTGAACAGAATAACCCAAAATGACAAGTTAATGTGAAATGGAGGATAAATTGCTTAAAAAGGTGCCTATATTAGATTTCATAGCTAAATATTTTTAATTTAAAAACAGCTTATATCCAAGAACACTATAAAATGGAGGAGGAGGAGCAGAAGAAGAGGAAGGAGAAGAAAAAGGTGAAGAAGGAGAAAAAGACAAGAAAGAAAACAACTGAAAAGTTGAATAATAATAATTTTGATTTTTGCTGGAATGTATACAGAGGTGTGTACCATATGTTCAGTTTGTCTGAATGCATTCATGTATCTTTATAAAACATGAGTAGTCAGGAGGCAGTTCCAATAACGGTCTGCTGCAGAAATCAGGTCAACCACTGGATTATCGCTGAACTCCAGGAAATCTCCTCAAACTGTGGGTGAACTCCGAGACCGTGTAGCTTTGCGCACTGGGACGTACCATTAGGCGTTCAAAGACGGTAACAGATGTAAAATACAGGACGTCTCCACATGAGAGGATCGCATCAAATGCACATCATCGAAGACGAGACCGTGATGTGAACCCAAAGCGTATGGCATTAAGGGGGAATTCCTCCAAAACACACACACGATCAGCATCTTCTAACTGGAGGAAAACAAGAACGTATTTGTTTCACAGAGAGAATCGAAAAATTAGATGACTATATTTAAAAGGAAAAAATTTATTTTACCTTGAACTAGAATTATGTTAAATATGATGATGTATGTGATAGAAGTCCAATCATTTATTTGTACAACTTTATCATCCGTAACTTGGTCTGCCACAAACAATTATTTTGATAGTCGACTAATCACCGATTATTTTTTTGATTAGTCGATTAATTGGATCATACGTAAATTTATTTATTTATTTATTTTTAAACTTGTCTTGTCCAGCATCCTCACAGCAGAATGGTAGTCTGGCTGCCTTTTGGTGCTAAACAAATGTGCTTTTCCAAGGGAAACTTCATGAAGTAAATTGAAGATAAAACATACAGCTTATCGCACCAGGATGAAGCTGCTCTTATATCATTAGTTTGTAGCTTGAAGTTTTTAAGGCATCTGCCAACTAAGGTGCATGCTGAGGTGTGCATGGAGCTGGCTCTGGAACAAAGCCGTCCATTGAAGAACGTACATTTTTAGCACTGAAACAAAACGTTAGAAAACGTTAGCGTTACCATATTTCGTGTTCAAACACATCACTGTTGTAACGTTACAGAAAACACGTGAAATATGTGTGCTAAGGGCAGCTAATGAATTAAATCATCATCGCTAATGTTAACGTTTACAGCTATAACCTTATTCTGCCCCGCCCCTTTTTACTATTTTTTTCTTCCACTTTGTGTTGGAACTTCCGACTTAACCAGGGTTGACACTATTATAAAGCATTTACTCCTAAACTACATTGTTTTAAAATCTTTTAAACCATGTGTTAACAAGCAGTGAGTAACACAATGTTAGCTACTAGCAGAAATGTAGCAAGCATCTACTTCAGCAAATTGGCGTTAGGGCAAAGTAAACTATGTGAATTTACTTGATGCCTCACAAGCTATCGGAGTGGACGTCTCCAGAGCTTCATAGCCAAGACATTTCTCAGCATATGGGTGCTGGATTGGAGGTTTCCCATTCACAAAGTGAAACGAACAGACATTTGACTTTTTCTGATTTGTTTTTTTTTTTTTTTTAAGTTAAGCGCCCTCAGTCAAAGACGCCGGTCTTTTTCACCATGAGGAGGCGGATACAGATTAAAGGCCGGCCCACATCAGTCAGCCCTTCTCTTCCTGTGAGTAAAACACTGTTGAAGAGACAAACATTTCTTCTTCTAATTATTGTGGCAACCACGGACCGCACAAATAATACTGGTCATTTGACCTCACTGCTTTTGACCCTTGACCTATATGCTCACCAGTGACTCCACTACACCACCGGAAGTTCTAGCATAAAATAAACAAGATGGCGCCAGTAACCACGGAGAATAGGGTGAATATGAGTAAGTAGTAAGTTAGCTCTGTGTTTACGCAAATATTAGCAGCTAACTAGCCAGTTATGCCGAGTTTCCATTACGTGGAACCAGCTCAGATCGGCACAAGTTGGTATTCCAACGTAGCATGTTTAATTCCGTGTCGTCTGCTCAGAGTTTCTGAAAACTCGCTCGTTGTGTGTTGTCTCGTCTGTATTGTTACATCAGCCACCAAAAACTGAATCTCTTTGACCGACCATGGTGTAGTTTTGGACTGTCATTATCTGGACTAATGTACTGTACTATATTTACTGTCTACTTTCACATCTGTGTTTTGTAAAATGGCAGGTCAAAGAGAAAACTGTCTGACCAATCGGTGGTCTGCAGCGTTCACATGTCACGTTTTGGTAAAAACGACGTGTCGACTATTAAATTTGTTGTCAAAAATTTTAATAGTCGACTAATCGTAATTAGTCAACGAATCATGGCAGCCCTAATCCATATAGTATTTTTTGTTTTTTAAACAAAATGCACCTACAGGAAATAAAAAAGCAGAAACAAAATGGAGGACACTGGATAAAACAGAAGGATTTATTGTGAACAAGGGAGTGAATCTGACTTGAAGAATAAAACATGGTGTTGGAACCTTCAAAACAGGGCTTCCTCTGGCACACAGACGTGGTTTGAGTGCAATAAAAGAAAAAGGAATAATATGATCTATACACCCTCACACCATCACACCATCACCTTCAGGTGGTGGTGTGTGTAGAAGCAGCATGAGCAACAATGAACTAAAGTGTCAGTGTGACAGGGCAGCATCAAGAGTCTGTTTTCTGATGTGGATCATATTATTCCTTTTTCTGCACTGTAGCTGAATACTGTGACATTTTATACATATTAAGAAGTTCTTTAAGTATTTTTTATTTTGTTTGCACGTTTTATAGTAGTCTTTATTCTATCCTATTTACCTTTATATATTTATTTTATATTTTATCTTCTATACTACAAAACGGAGACCTGGATAACTATATCTTGCTCTATCATGTACTACTATTCAAATAATAATAATAATAATAATAATAACAACAATAATAACAATAATCATCATCATCATCATCATAATAATAATAATAATAATAATAATAATAATAATAATACATTTTATTTAAAAGCGTCTTTCAGGTCACTCAAGGACACTTTACAGAGAATATTCAAACATTGTAACAATAAAAACGGAAATAAACAAAGCAAAAAGCAATTAAAACTATAAAAACCATTTAAAAAATGACAAATGACATTAACCCTTTCATGCATAAATTATGATAACCTTAATCAAGATTTTTTTCATTAAATTTTTTTCATTCCTCTTTCGACCAAAAAAAAAAAAAAAAATCCAATGCGATTGAATTTTTTATTTATTTATTTTTTTTAAATGACCATATTTTTCAAGGAGTTGCAAAAATGTCCACTCAGCTGGACACCATGTCTTTAATTTTTGAAACAAAGAAACATGTATTTAGTGATAAAATGTGTGAAAACTATGAAATAATTCTCTAAATATTGCTAATTTGATGTTTTGTCACATTTTCACATACTCTAATACTAGTTATTACACACTTTACAGAAATAATAGTTAGTTTTTCGCAGATGTCATTGCTTCTCTCTCTTTTTTTTTTTTAAAAAAAACGTTTTAGGTGTGGGAGTTTGTTTTTTTTAAATATTCAATTTTGATATCAAGGTTTTAAAAAGGTGGAGTTTGGAAGTTATAAGAGATAAAGTCATACTGTAAATGAGAAAAATACTGGGTCTGGTCCAAAGTTTATGATGGGAGTAAATTTGTTCATTCAATTTGCATATTGGGACATCACAGGGTGGCGGCCATATTGGATTGTGTAACTTTTATTAAAACTGATCTTTGAATACATTTACATGGATGTTTTCTTTCTGTTTTTTTTTTGTCATCTTATCCTTAAAATAAATAAACTTCACCATTAGTTGAAAGTAAAATGTTGCCAAGTAGCAGAGTAGCCAAATCTGTCGTTATCAAAACGAAAACTTTACTTATTTACTAAACTAGCTCGGGATTACATCTTTAAACAGGATTGTCTTCTTCACTTTGAATAAAAACATGCCCTGAAATGGTGTTCAGACTCAAGGGTGACTTGTCCGCCATCTAGTGGTGGTATGTGGTCACAAGATCCGTAAGTATGGCACATTTAATAACATGAACAGAATATTAAAAAAAATAAATAAAAAACAGCAAGAAAATCTAAAATAAATGGCTTCTATGGGCAAAACACAATCACAAAAAGTCATTTAAACAATCAGAAAAGTCTTGCGTCTTGAATAAACCTTTAAACCTTGGTGTAACTCAACCGTAACGCAGTCAATCTAATACTGTCTGTTCAGTCCATGTTAAAATGTGATCATATTTGTCACTTTGGTCATTCTTTTGCTTTTAATAGCCTTTACTCAGTTGTATCTTGACACAGGGACACAGAAATGCCTGTGTATGGTCATTATACACCGACAAAACAACAAAGCTGACGGTGGTCTATGACTTTTGACATTTTGGTCATATCGCAGAACTAGACTATCCAATATCCCCCCATTCTCCAAGTGCTGAAAATGTTTTTTACTCTGCTGTACCAAAGCCACAAAAACACATTTTCTTTGAGGGTACGAGTAACCTGTCCCTTTAAAGCTCCACAATAACTGTGCACGAAACCCTGGAGACACATTTGAGCGACAGCACCAGTAAAGGAAAAGACTGTTCAGTTCTCCTTTGCAGGCTCAGCTGCTTGTTCTTCTGGCTTTTCATTCCTATTCTGACACAGACTATTGACAGTTCATAAAGGGAAAAACAAGGCATTCGTATTTGTTGTTGATGTTCCTATATTTAATTGAGATGGTTCCGTTTTTGTCCTCGTGGGCTTTCTTGTTGTTGTTTTAAAGGGGTTAGATGTAGTATTGATATTCCAAACTACCAGCAGCAGGGGAAAGTTATGAACAAGAACACAACCTGGGCTACGAAAACCACCGAATAAACACAACATCACTACGGCCATGACTAAAGTGTGAAGTTCATTGTTCACACACCTGGATCATGAAGTTTTACCCTTCAAACAAAAGATTAAACAGTCAACATAATGTCTTATAATCTTCAAGTTGGCAGGCCAAGAGAGAGTCTGATCCAGCCCACCAAAGGGTCTAATCCATCCCACCAAAGGGTCTAATCCATCCTACCAAAGGGTCTAATCCATCCCACCAAAGGGTCTAATCCAGCCCACCAAAGGGTCTAATCCATCCCACCAAAGGGTCTAATCCAGCCCACCAAAGGGTCTAATCCATCCCACCAAAACTAAGATCCAGCTCACCAAAGACTCCAATCCAGACCACTGAAGTGTCCGAACCAGCCCACCAAAGGGTCCACAATCCAGACCACCAAAGACTCCAATCCAGCCCACCAAAGACTCCAATCCAGCCCATCAAAGACTCAAATCCAGACCACCAAAGGGTCCGATCCAGCCCACCAAAGGATCTAATCCAGCCCACCAAAACTCAGATCCAGCTCACCAAAGACTCCAATCCAGACCACCAAAGGGTCCACAATCCAGCTCACCAAAGACTCTAATCCATCCCACCAAAGACTCCAAAACAGCCCACCAAAGAGTCCAATCATTCTGTTGGCATGTTCTTTTATTGGAAGCTCCAATAATGAGTCTGGCTTCATCTTGATCTCAAAGTTAACAGAATTTATTCTGATCACAGAAGGTAGATTTTAGGTAGAATTTCCAAAGAGCAAAAATTACACAAAATAATATATATTGAATACTACATTTTTCCATTTCTGATGATTGTAACAACGCGTTTTGTGCATTTGTAGATTCGCAGTGATCTTTAACTTGTAATGAACATGTGTAAATGATAAACCGAGACATAATATTGTTAAAATGCACTTATTATTCTTAAGAAATTTCAGCTTGTTGAGGTTTTTCACATTTTGTGTGAAAGGATAGTTTGTAAATGTAACCATTTTCACTATGTAACTAAAAAAACAATGAGAAAAATTTGGAGTTTCATTATTTATAGAATATTATGCTAATATTTTACCGGTCCAACTCACTTAAAATCAAATTAGGCTGTACGTAGCCTCTGAACTAATACGAGTATGACACACTTGGTTTATATTAAAGCTCTGATTTTAGACAGAGAACAGACACAATAAAAACAGAAATTAATGAAAGGTCACAGTTTAGTCTGAAGTGCAGATCAACAAACTCCTACAAACATGACTCAACATAATAACTTTGTAGCTTCGTCATCAAACCCAAAAGTGTAGACGAAACGCTGTCATTTCAGCATCAAACTCAAATCTTATACTTCAGTTGAGACCAGTTGAGGAAAGGCTATCATCTCTATTTTTATTTCAGCCTTGGCGTTAGTTTTCCTCACCCTGGGAGTCTGACGGAGTGACTCACTACTCCCTCTAGTGGTCAAACATTCACAGAAACATCTCAGCTCATGGCTATTGGATAGATTTAGTCCATATCCCTGCAATATCTGCCCTGACATCTTTGGCAAAACATTTGACCTTTTTATTCTAAACACTATAATGATACTTTTAGGTCATTTGTGGATATTTTAAAAGTCAAATTATAACATATAGCTCCGATAAAAGTTAACCTAATAAAGTGCCTGACATCGAAAATGTCCAGATTACAACATGTGCATAGTTAATTAAGGCCTATTCGTTGGGTCTTCAAGCTTGATGTTCAGTTGACAGGTCATGACAACAAAATTACATGATGTTAAAGAGTGATGACATGAAAGAAACAACAGCCTTTAAATTACTGTTAGATTGTAAGGTCTGAAAAGATCTAAGATGCTTTTAAAAGTATAGTGGTGAAGGGCGACTTTAAGAATAAGAGCTGGTTGAAATATGGTGCCAATGAGGACGTTCATGTAAAGCCAGCGATTATAAAATGCTATTGGTAAGAAACGTTAAATAGCGCTGTTGTGGAAGATATCCGTGAATGTTTCAGGAAAAAAAAACAGCTATTAAAAAAGGCAGTAAACGCCCAACTGCTTAGGTTGCTCTTCTTAAAAAGGATTAAAACCAAGCTCGTCAGCCAGATCACGTTAAAATATCCATCAAACACAAAAAGTTCCGGAAAAATACTTGTTTGATCCACGACTCTGGACATAAATAACCGATGAAAGGATATCAAAATGGGTGCACAAACAATAACAGACAAGCCCGTTGGGGAGCGTTAAAGTGTCAACATCAGTATGTAATGTCAGAGGCTTTGAGCAAGGAAAAAAAAAAAAAGAAAGAGACCGCCTTCGCCATCGACTTGCCTTTAAGTAATTGAATCTTCCCAACTTGTACACGCACACACATCATCATTATTATTAGAACAGCACTATAAAAGCCCAGATGGATTGGCAACATGGACAAGACATGCCACCTCTGTGGAAGAAATTAAAACTGATGGTCTGAAGATGAACAGTAATGGAACTAAAGGATAGAGTCTCAGCTACATGGGGGGGTTTGTGACGCCTGGCAAAGGTCAGCCAGCGCAGCGGGAAACGTGATGGATGCACCCTCTGCGATATCACCAGTCAACTGACCTTTATTGCAATACTTTTAACTTGAGGGACAGTTGGAATTGCCAAGACGCGTCATGAAAATTGCTGTAAAATCTGATACCAAAGCAAAGGAAAATCTTCGAATGGCCGCGTCGTTTTGCTTCCATAAGTGAGAAAATCCCCCATAAATTAAGACTCAACAACCACAGATTTAATGTGAAGCCAAGGCGGACACATTGTCCAGTGTAAGCTCTATTTTACATGTTTATAGCCTGGTATAAAAAAGCATCGTCAGTCTTTTTGCTATTCATTGCAAATTTACCACACTCACTTTTAACCCATTACGACCCAAACAGTAACTGGAAACCAAATTAATCTACTGATCCAAGATGTTTAATACCTGTTGATCCACTAATTCTATCAATCCATGTAAATTTGGTGTAAAATACAGTTTAGATGACACATTTGGACATTCAGAGGCTCCATAGTCACCATGGAAACACCATTATTTTTTATAACAGTTATTAACCAGTAAAACCCATGGAGTTGGATCAATGACAGTGGATGGACACACTTGGTTTATGTTTAGTTAATGATAGATTGTGTTGAGAAAGTTACCATTTCCTCAGTTTTCTCCGTTTAATCTGAGCACGTGCATGATCAGTGCATTTTATTTCAGAAAATATGACATTTTCATTGAAAAAACCCAAAATACAGAGGATAATATTATAATAAATAGCAATAAGTAATTGAAAAAAAGGTTAAATATAGAAATTTTGCAACTGCAACAAAAGTATCACTGGGTCTCTTTGGGTTCAATTATTATAAGGCTTGAATTTATATCTGATTTACGCATTGGCCCCCTTGTCCAAAAGGTGGCTTGCCACGAGTCGCCAGTATTTTAGCCGATGAAATCAAGTGTCCATATTTAGACTAGATGGTGGATCTGAAGAAGAGATGCTAACACTACGTCACTGAAAACACCAACGCTGTCACTTTAAATGCCGTGGTGTAGTTGGAGTTTCAGCTTTTCATAAATTGAGAGTTTATAATAAAATATCCTGTAGCTTAAAAATTTAACTTGAAGCTTATTTTCTTTTGCGTCAACACAAACAAAGAGTACTTCCTGGTCCTACAGACTTCAAAATACACTTCCTGAAACCCCTTTGGTTACAGTGTTTTCATGTGAATAATTATGAACTTTGATAACAATAAAGGAGAGTCATGACAATTGACTGAAACACCTAAAATAAAAGAATGAATACTTTTAACGTGAACTTAAACCAGAATGAATTGCCTGATTTTCCTCTCACAACAAATTCAAAGCCCTTTTAGCCGAGGTTACCTGATAAATAACACATATGCTCCAAGGAGAGCCTGGAGGTTTTGTTGAGTTTCTTCTCTGGATAGTATTTTTAAGGCCTTGAAATCATTGTGTTTTATGATTGGCGCTACATAAATAACATAACGTGTACTTGAAAACCCTCGGCCTTCAGTCCATGCCAAAGTTTTTGCACACACGGATGGACAGACAGACGGACAGATGACCAACTGATGACAATACCCTATGGCGAGGTGACTGACAGACCATAGTTACTACTGCTAAAATAAGCTAATATGGTAAAAGATACGTCACATTTCACTTTCTAAACCACTTTATCCTCGAGGGTGGTGCTGGAGTCCATCACACCTACTTATTGGCGAAGGTGGAGGTACACCCTTGGATACATCACCAGTTTATCATAGGGCTGACATATAGAGACGAACAACCAATCACTCGCACATTAACACGTGTGACACCAGTTTAGCTAGACCAATTAACCTATTGGTGTATGTTTTTGGATGGGGGTAGGAAGCTGGAGAACCCGGAGGGAACCAAGCAAACATGGGGAATACATGTTAACAAAAAAAGGTGGAATCCAACCTAGGACATTCTTGCTGTGAGGCCACTGCACCACCGTACCGCCCAGATTAGCCAGAGTCTTCACAAAAACTGCAGTAGATTTAGATTTTATACAATGAACAGAAGCTCAGAAAGTATGACTCAGCTGGTGTACCTGCAGCCTCCAGTGGTCATTTGAGGAACTGCAGAGTTTGGCCTTTCCAGGTTGCCTTCCTTTTCCGGATGAGGCTGTTGTTTTGTGATGCTAAGCGTTAGCCTTTTAACAACACATGTGCGAGTTAGCAGTTCGGTTGGAGTTCAAGATTAGCGTTAGCCTTAGCTTTGCACATTTCGCCCATTCCACAATTGCGTCATTAGTCGCTTTTCCATTAGGCTTAGGCACAAAACTTTACCGATATTTACTGAATGTCGTGAAGTGCGTAATGTCGGTTTTTCTGTTAAATCACAAATGTTGTTTATTATCGCAATATGACACGAGAAGTCATTACATAAATATGGCGACGAACGTAAATGTCATGTTGATTTACAGAAAATGTCATCATCATCATCATTATTATCATTATTATTATTATTATCATTATTAT
>JAQQZY010000011.1:20249837-20261842 GCA_030068375.1 Ostorhinchus rueppellii
TGAATGAAAGCTGACGAAAACGTGTCCGCACTTCCTGCTTCACTATTCACTCTAGCGTGAGACAAGCATACACACAGGGGGCCGCGCCATAACCAATGGCGGAGCAGCTCCAAGCGCCGACTGGAACAGTACCGTAAGGCACGTAATAATTGTAACTTCGTAACTTGAAATTTCTTTTGTTTCTCGAGTCAATATTTTACCGTAAAGGATTTTGGTAACCTGGAAATTTCGTAGGTAGAGTCGTTCGTAAGTAGCGGTACCAATGTAAATGTTTCTTAGCTTCAGAAAATAAACGTACGGTGTCCAGCTGAGTGGAAAACTAGGCTCATAAAAACAAAAGATTTCAATTGCATAGTTTTTTTTATGCCTAAAAATTAAATTAAAAAAAAAGTCTCGACTAAGATTCTCATAATTCATGCATGAAAGGGTAAATTAAGCGAATAATCAGAATAAACCCGACCACAGTGAATGATGTAATTAGCCTTTAGCCTGTTAAGTCAATAAGCTGAAGCACGTTTCCTCTTCTCCGCGTGAATAGAGGGATTTGTCCTGAAATTTGACAAATTGGCCCCCCTTCCTCTTTTCTTCCAGACCTGGTTTTGATCCTCTCAGGTACACAGGGGGTGGGGTACAGGCATCCCCAAAGAGCCCCCCCCCCCCCCGATGGGAGAATTGTTTTAACCCCAGCTGTGATTTGCTTGTGCCACAACATCTACTTCTAAATACTGTTTTGTCAAATCAAAGGCCAGACTGGGGCTTATTAATGACGGCCTGGTTTCCTAAAGCAGGCAGGGGGGCTTCGGACCCCCCGGTGGGAACGGAAAGCTGAGGCTGCCCCGTTCCGACAAAACAACACAACACTCCACAACAGCATGGCACTTCCTCACACGGCAAATGAGATGAAAGCTTTAAAGCATGAAAATAGCGGCTCCAAAAGGCCCGTGAAGCCCCGCTGCCCCCAAAACACGGGCTAAAGATGGGAACAAAAGCCAAACGCAACACACAACGGCTTCAAAGTGGGATGTTTGTCTGGGAAAAAGGTGCTATTGGTGAAAAGGAGCCCACTGTGAAAAATGCAGGTGCATTTACAGGTAATAGCACATTTCTGTTCAGCGCTACAGTTTATTTATGGCCCCGTGATGCCTTTCATTAGAGGACGCTTTCCCCTCTGAGGACATGGTTTATACGACAGGAGTGGCATCAGCAGAGGAAGAACGATTCACAGCTTTATGGAAAACAACAGACAGTAAATGGACAAAAGTATTGGGACGCGTTGAATTCAGGTGAGATACAAAACAAGAATGCTAAATGTTATAATATAGTTTTATATTGGGATTAGAGCTTGTCAACATTAACATGTTAGCACAGTTTAGTCCATCATCATGATTAATCTGATTAAAAATGCTAACACAGTTAACCCATCTGTGTCACGTCTGGTAACAGACGATAAGTTATGTTTCATGTCTTGTCTCGGCACTTCCTGTTTTATTTTGTTAAGTTTTCCTCCTGTGTCATGTCCTCAGTCTTTAATTCCTGCTCCTCATGTTTTCCCTCCAAAACTGATTACCCTGGTGTGTCTTGTTACCCAGCTGTGGGTAATTGTCTTCCCCTCCCTCCTGTGTGTTTAAGCCCTGTGTTCAGTCATGTCTAATGCCAGTTCGTGTAACTTATTTTGTCTGTTCTGAGCCTGCGTTTCTTCTCGTTCTGCCTCCTCGTGTATGACCCGTTTCTCCATTCTGACCTCCGAGCTTGTTTTTTGCCTGATCCGTGTATGACCATTCGCCTGCCTTTTGGACCTTTGATTCAGGCTGAACCCAACCTGTACTGTTGCCTCTCTGGACGGACCACCGGTATCGACCCATGCCTCCGCTACGCTATTTGCTTCAGTCTCATCCATATTGCTCAGTTTACTACAGTTGCCTGCCTGTGTATGAACTCAGTTTGTCCTCTGACTAGAGCCTGCCTATTCCTTTGGATACCGTTGCTGATTAACTGCTCACCCGGAACCCTGACCTCAGACCTGTTTCCTGACCCTGGCTTTGGCTTGCCCTCTGGACTCAATCATAATTATTTTGATTGTAGTTTAGATATTGTAAATAAACCTTTTTCTTATTCCTGAACCTTCATCTCTGAGTCTTACTCTGCAGGTGGGTCCTTATTCAGAGACTGGTCACTACAATCTGGAGCACAGAATGACTCTGAACGTCTCTGCCAACACATTTGGGTCAGTTTATCCAGTAGAGTTAGTGTCAAACATGAACAAATGGACAGTTGATCCGGTAGTGACAGGCAGCAGAACCAGCCCATAAAGATGGAAGACACTAAACAGCACGTTGGATGGAAATATAAGGACAAAAAACCCCTTGATGGAACATAAAGTATGAGACACACTCTCCAGGAAGGAGTTTTCTTTTCATACCATAGTACCACATTAACACAAAGCATATGTTAGTCAGGGATTCCGCTAACACTTCAGCTAATGCATCACCCAGCTTGCGACAAATACATTTAGTGCATAAATATTTGATTCTTTCTTGAGTCTGTCTGTTCATGCAAAATGAAACGTGATTAATATAGCTTAAAAACGAATTACATTTAATCGTGATTAACTGAAATTAATCCGCAATAACACTGTGATTAATCTGATGAAAATTTTTAATCGTTTAACAACACTAATTGCGATAAATGAGAAGATATATTGACATTTATTAACTATATGGACAAAAGTATTGGGACACATCATGTCTGCAGCTGTAAAATGTCCAGTTTATGATGATTTAAGATAAAAACATCCATATTTCCTTAAAGTTTAATAGGAGATTTTTCTTCCTAAGTGAGATGTGAAGAAAGTAGATGGTTAATATTGGTGAAAAATTATTATTTACAGTCAGAGCATGAAAAATATTTCAGACATTTAGAATTCATATTCATTGATAGAAAAAGAAATCAATGTTAGGCGAAATGAAGTAAAAACCATCTCTGAGGTATTTTGGAAGCAAAGATAATTTAAAATAAACTAACCAATGCAATGATATTTATCCCAGAATAAACCTATATTATAATATTTGTCATTATTGTTTTGTATTCCAGACCCCTGTTAGAAAAATACCCTGAATTCAACGTGTCCCAATACTTTTGTCCACATAGTGTAAACAACTGAAAATACCAGCTACAATGAATAATCAGTAAAATGTACTTAAATACTACTCATTTGACTCAGTTTTTATACTTTTACTCTATACAAGCTATACAATATTGTGTCCTCTGTAGTGGATAAGAGTTTCACAGCTTTACGTAAAAGACAAAAAAAAAAAAAAAAAAAAACACGCTGTCCACTGCAAAGGACATTCCATAAAAAAATGACAAATGTATCTGAAAAACTGTCCGAAATGTATCTGAAAAAATATCAGAAAGTATCGGATTTAGGACCATATATGAACGTGGCATGGGTTGAATCACGGGTCACGTATGGGTTAAAAAAAAAAAAAAAAAAATCAGATTTGGGCCACATTTGCCTGCAGTCTGAACGTCGCTTTACAAATCTATTCTTTCACCAACAGCTTAAGACTGAGTTTCCTCCGCTGTGTAAAATAAATCCTGACCGTCCACCGTCCTCCGACAAACTGAGCTCAGAAAAACAGGACCATTTCCAACTTCGTGACGACGCATTTTCCAGATAATCCAAGGGGATTTTACAGAGTTTATCTGGCTTAAGACGGAAGAGAATTTAGAATGCAATGCATAAATAGACAAGTCATCCTTCAGTTTATAATGTTTGACATCAGCACATTTGGAAATAAATAACTTCACTTCAGGAAGGCAACGGAAGAAAAAAAAAGACATTTATTTTTTTAAAAAGGCCTCTGAGATGTGTTAAAATGAGGACAGTGTAGTTTTACATCCTAAAACGGGACAAAATATTCCTCAGGAGTATGACTGATGTATTCTGGTACAAAAAAAAAAAAATCATGTATTACTGTATTATATCATACACTATATTATATATAAGCTAATATTGATAATGGATGGACTTGTTTTTGCATATTGTATACGGGTGCTTCTATGAAACTGGGTTTATTTTAGTATGTGGCACTTTTCCAGCTTTTTAGACCCAAAAATAAAAGGTAAATGTAAACATATTTCCCCCAGAATGGACCGCATGATGACCTCAGATAAATGCAAAAAAAATTAGACTATTCCTCGGAGCCATCCTGAAATTAATGAAGTTTTACTTAAATATCGAGGCCAAAACTAGGACCAAAATTGGGACATGAATAACTACCTAGGTGTTAGTGTGTTTTATTTTGAAAACATGGCTGTAAATGGTCTTATATACCACTATAAATAAAGACACGGTGTTAAATTTGATTATCCTGGTGGTTTTTCTAATCCGGACATGTGGGTTTTTCATGAATCTCAGTCTCATTCCAGGTTTTGTGTGTAACCCATGGTGTCCACTTGTGTTACATGTGGAAACTGCCCATTTAAACAAATAAATTGTCACATTATTTTGCAACAGCGATCATTTTTGTGAAATACTCTGCCTTGCATAATTAGTTTGATTCCCAAAATTGCAAAGTCCCAGAGGTGGTTAGAGCTGCATTTTGTAATAAACATCCAAAATGTAATTACTTTTTCCATTTCATTTTCTGATTAAGCGGCAATTTGTAATAAACTGCTGCATTTCATAATAAAGTGCCCCAATACATTTTGTAAGAAATTTTGCCGCAATTCGTAATAAATTATTACGTGATGTGGCAGTTTATTACAAAATGAAATGAAAAAGTTATTACATTTTGGATGTTTAGAACAAAACGCACCGTTAGTACAAAATGTGACTCAACAAGGTGAAACAGCACAAAAAATTATCCACTATAAGAAAAAAAAAACAACCCATCATCCATCTTTTCAGTTACCTAAAAGCTCTCCAGTTTTGAAATTCAAGCCACCACAAAAAATAAAAGCATCGACCGAAAATTTTTAAGGCCGTCAGCTAATGTGGCTAATGCTAAGGAAGACGGTGCGCTAAAAATAAAGTTATTTTAAAAATGTTTACATTAATATAGTTTGTAAAGCAGTTAAATGATTAATGAAGGTTCTCAGTCTCATTTCAGATTTTGCGTGTAACCCATCGTGTCCACTTGTGTTACATGCGGAACCTGCCCATTTAAATACAAATAAATTACAAATTATTTTTGCAACAGCGGTCATTTTGGCGAAACACTCTGCTTTGCATAATTAGTTCAATTCCCAAACAATACATGTGAAAAAATAAAAAGATATTAAAAAATGATAATGCATAATTTTCGTGTCCTTTTAATGGTGTTACATACAGATTTTTGTTGGAAAATCACATTAAAATGTGTTTTATGTGAAAAATTGTTTCTCTTTTATCTCAGTAACTGTTTCTTTGTAAAACAGACCCAAAGTGCTTCCAAACTTGCTTCATAACATTAGCCTACATCTTGTTTGAATTTTACCCCCATGTCCTGTTTTTCAGTGTTGGGCATATTACTTTGAAAAAGTAATTAGTTATAGTTACTAGTTACTTCTCCCAAAAAGTAACTGAGTTACTCCACTATAGAAGTAATTTGTTACCAGAGAAAGTAACTATTGAGTTACTTTTATGTTTTTTTTTAGTTTAAAAACGTGTAAGAATTTGGATTTTTAGAGCTGCCTCCGCTGAGGTTCCAAAGTGTTGGAACCAAAACCAAAACGTGACATAAAAACACTGCAGACACTGATTGGTCAGTTTCCTCTGTGAAACAAACACAGATATGGAAGTAGACAGTAAATACAGCGGAACATGAATCCACATGATGACAAAACAAAACTAGGGAAGCACTCGGAGAGCGCAGACCTCCGCCAAGGCAGTGTTTGTACTTCCATCCACTAGATGGTGCTGAATGTACGGATCACCACCAAAATCTAATCATCTGTAGGATACCCCATTTCTGACAATCTGTTAAAATTTCATGAAAATCCGTCCATAACTTTTTGAGTTATTTTGCTAACAGACAGACAGACAAACAAACGCTGGCAAAAACATCACCTCCTTGGCAGAGGTAACTACACCTTGAACATTCAGTCTGAGGCAGCCGATGAAAAAATTCAGATGAGACAACACGCAACGAGCGACTTTTCAGCAACTCTGAGCAGACGACAGGAAATAAATGCGCTGCATTGGAATACTGACTAGCATTGAGCCGAGCTGGTTTACGTAGTGGATACACGGCCGAGTCCACTCAGGTGCTACTGCTATGTGCTGGGTTTGTGTGTAAACACCCGCTCCCCTGATGTCTCTGGTTGGTTTAACATGAAATCTTACCTTAGCCAATCATCATTTCAGGCAATTCACGCCCCTCCCCTCCCCCCTTACCAAAAGGAAAAAAAAAACCACACACATGCAGCTCCTGTGTCTGTGTGAGCCAAGTCAGATGACAGCTCCAATGAGTAGCTTCAGTAACATGCAGTAATGGCGTGTTGGTGACGGTAACGGTGTTATAACGATAGATAAAGTAATTAGTTAGATTACCCATTACTCAAAAAAGTAATGCCGTTAGTAGCGGCGGTATTTTAACACTGTTATTCCCATCACTGCTGTTTTTAGGGCCAGTTTCATAGAGGCATCAACATGGAAGTGATCACATTGATGTAAACTTAGCATTTCAGACAAATTTTACACTTCAATTTAGGCCAATAAACCAATTTACAAGTTTAGTAGGTGACCTCTTACACAAAAATAACCACAAATTCAGGTGCCAGATAACAACAAATATGTTGCTGTCAGATACTAATTATATATATAATAGTAGAAGCTTGTTTTGTTATTTTTAACCATCTAGCAAGGTGTTACGGGTGGGAAACGACTTTGGCAAATAAGCAGCCAATTATTGTAACAATGAGGTAGAAAACTTTATTAATAGTGGAAACATGAGTAATAGTGACTCAGAGCTGTCTTGGTTTTGAGTATTTTGGTCACAAATTGCCCTAAAGTCAGACTCTTCTCATTTGTCAGCCCTGGTTCTTCCATTACAGACTCAGTAAAAATAATATGGATAAACATGGCCACAAACCTGCCACTTAAACACAATGTTCACTTCCACAAGTTTAACAAATTCAACAACATAAGCCAGGTATTTTCGGCTACAAAAGGGTTAGTTTCCAATTTTGGTCACTGCAGGTGTGGGTCATTTTCTGCTGAAACATCCAAACATCCACGTGCGACAGGAAAATAATGTTTGTACAGTTCGAAATTCTGTATATTTAATGGCTTCTGTCTGATGAAATACTAGTGGGCTTTTATTTTGAAATGACCATTGAGTACTAAATAAGACCATTTCTGTTCATCAAACGGAGGAAATTAGAAGTAAAGGCCTGCAGCGATGCTAGAATTTGAGGAAATACTTTCATGTTCAAGCCTCCACCTTCATTTTTAGTCTCCACTGCTGCTGAA
Organism: Ostorhinchus rueppellii; assembly: GCA_030068375.1. Classification (NCBI taxonomy): domain Eukaryota; kingdom Metazoa; phylum Chordata; class Actinopteri; order Kurtiformes; family Apogonidae; genus Ostorhinchus; species Ostorhinchus rueppellii. The sequence continues at coordinate 20,257,294 of JAQQZY010000011.1, forward strand.
GACACATGTGGAGACACATTTCAACTCCAGGTGAGAACAGATGTGGTTCCAGCTGTGGTCAGACGAACATTAGCGCTGGGTCTGAACAGAGCCTGAGAGGGAAAGAGTTTCAGCCTCGAATGTGAGAATGAGTCGATTCTGACAATAAGAGGTTTTGTTCCTAATCTCCAGGTGGATTTACTGGAAAACCATCTGCAACATGATCACAGATGAAAAAACAGGCTCCGATGTCAAGTGTCATTAAAGAAACTGTCATTGAGGTTGGGAAAGACAGGACTGAACATGAACTGTCATGCATTTAACCACAACTCAAACAATAAGTCAGATGGAATCAATGAAAGAAATGACTCAGTTACTATTTTCTAGAATCGTTTCCCTAATTTTGCTGCTGCTTCACATTGGATCCATGTTATATGATAGTTCCGTCTTGTTTTGTTGTTCTTTATAGTTATAGATATTTTTATATGTAACTTTATACTGTTATAATTGTTCTTTCTACATAAATGTTTTATATAGACCTAAAAAAATGTTGTTATAGTTGTTATTTCCATATAGATATTTTATATATACCTTTAACCTGTAGTTATAGTTGTTCTTTCTGTATATATTTTGAAAAAGTACCTTTAACCCATGTTATAGTTGTTCTTTCTATATATTTTTATATATACCTTTAATCCATTGTTACAGTTATTTCTATATAGATATTTATATATATATATACACACCTTTAACCCATTGTTATAGTTATTTCTATATATAAATAATATATAAATAAAATATATAAAGTATAAACAAAAAAGAAAAACAAAACCGAAACCTTCCTATATGCGAGTTTGAATAAATACCTAAAAATATCGACACAGTATCGTGCAATGAAATATCGCGATACCTTGCTGAGCCGATACTTTCCTACACCCCTAGATTTGGACACCAGAGGTTTCTACCTGGTATTAAACTCAGGGACGGTACATGCCACGTCCATGATCTCATTAAATTCCAGCGGTTTAGGAGTAATCAGATTCCTCCACGCACATGAATGTTTATTAAATGGTCTGCAGTGAAGTGTGGGAGTCAGAATGCAGTACATTCCCCACTTTAAATAGTGGATAAGACTGACAGAGGCAGAAAAGTGATGCTAATCTGAATTAAAATCAACATTTACTTCAACACGGCTGGAGTTTAGCGCTTAAATCCGAGCCCCACGTCGCAGCTTCTAAGCAGTTCAGTGGAATGTTTCAACACTAGGATCAATCATTCATGTCCTCCGTGTCGGTCTGCGGAATAAATTCTGATGAACAGTAATTTCCATCTATCTCAATATGTGCGATGTCATGACTTGGCGCTGAGTGTACAAATGTGATTTTGAGCTTGTAGGAGACACATGTTCAAGAGATTTCAAGCTCATGAATAATTCACAGCCGTGGGAATAATGAAGGCAGATAAAAGTTTGACTGAGTAATTGCGTAAGTAGACTCATCAGCGGATGGAACGTGTGTGTGCGAGGAGTAAATCTCATCATTTTCAACATCAAAATGTGGTGAAATTACGCCATCGTGCAATCAGAATAACGACGAGTAAATCGCCGTCTTCCACCCCCCCGCGCACTGCAGCAACAACTGACTCATTCCAGTTCCAAAGCTATTGGAAATGTGAGAAAGGTTGTTCCGAATTTTCCATCCGTGGGCGAGTTTTAATTCACACTCTCAGCTCCCAGCATGCCTGTATTCCTTCCACCTGACTGTGCTCTTTGCTGAGCCCTTTGTGTCTAAGTGGCCGTATATTGGTCGGGTTGCCCATTCAGGGGGCTTTTATTTTCTCGGTGATTGACTCTGAAAAAGCAGCGTCGTAATCCTCAAATGTTTCCCCTGTGTTTGAGGAAGGGTCGGCATTGTTGAGAAACCCTGGGAGTCCCGCCTGGTTGTGTATCTGTCCCACTGGGCGTTAAGAGCGGTGGGAGGGGCCGGAGTTGAACAGGTGGAGGGATACTTCAGGAGCAGGACGGACCAGATCTACAAGAAGCTCCAGAGCACGAACAAACACTGGGGGTGGAGTTAAAGGCCTCAACACTATCTATCTATCTAACAAATTCACTTAGATAAGAATATGTCAATAAACATCCACAAATGTCTGCAGAAATAGATATTTTACTCATTTACAGGTATTTGCTAGAGCACATTTTTGCATTTTAAGACACATTTTTGCAGCCCTCTGTTGCAAATTAAAACATTTATTTGAAAAGTTCATGTGTGGATGTGTGTATGTATCTATCTGCAGTATATAAATATAGAATTAGCCTTTTTTTCCCCCATTATTCGTTTAATATACATCATATATATATATATATATATATATCAGTTTTGCAGGTATATGTGTATATCCTTCTGAGACCCAGGAAATTAAAAGTTTGCCCCCCTTTTTTTTTTTTTTTTAAAAAAACATTAAATAATAGTTTTAAGAGGAAACAGCATGATGGAACAGATATGTTTTTTAGTTAATTTTTTGTTTTCTCCTTTGCAATGGACAGTGTTTATTTTATTTATTTCTTATTGTTGTTTTATTAGTGTTCTCAAACGACTAAAATTTTTCATCAGATTAATTAACAAATGTAATAATATAGTTTTATATTGGGATAAATATCATTGCATTAGTTTGGTTTAAATCATCATTGTCTCCAAAATACCTCAGAGATGGTTTTTGCTTAATTTCTCCAAACATTGATTTTTGTTTTAAATCCATGAGTATGATTTCTAAATGTCTTCAATATTTTTCATACTCTGACTATGAATGATCATTTTCTACCAGAATTAACCACCTACTTTCTTCACATCTCACTTTGGAAGGGAAATCTCCTATTAAACTTTAAGGAAATATTGACTTTTTTTTTTTTTTTTTTACCTTAAATGATCATAAACTGGACATTATACAGCTGCAGACATGTGGCCCAATACTTTTGTCCATATTATTTACTAACATCAATATTTCCCCTAATGCGATGAAATGATATTTATCATAATTATTGTCGTTAAAATGATTTAAATGTTTCAATAAATTAATCACGGGGTTGCTGGGGATTAATTTTGATTAGTCACAATTAAATATCAGTCATTTTTAATTCATGGTAATCATGTTTCAGTTACACGAACAAATAGACTCAAGAAAGAAGTGAATATTTATGCACTTGATGTTTTTATTAAACACCTTAAAAAAAACCCAAAACTGTTCCATCTTGGTTTTTTTGTCCTCATATTTCCATCCAGAGGCCAACAGGCTGTTTAGTGTCTTCCATCTTTATGGGTTGGTTCTGCTGTTTGTCACTACCGGATCAACTGACCATGTGTTCATGTTCGATGCTAATTTTACACAAACTGACCCAAATGTGTTGGCAGAGATGTTCAGAGTCATTCTGCACTACAAATGGGTTAATTGCCTTATATTTTTGAATCAGATTAATTATGATGATGGATTCATCTGCGTTAATATTGACCAAGTATCATACAGGCTGCCTGGATAACAAACGATTGCCACGAAGCTAAAACTGAGCTAGCTAGTAAAGTTAGCATTTACTGTCCAGAATATCTTCTTAGCAGCTTTTCCAAAATACGTTACTAACTCTGGTTGAGATCGATCTGCTCCAGACCAACTCGGTCCTTCATCCAGCTCAGTCCCCTCCTCTATCAACCTCTCAGAAAGTTTTCTCTCTCTCACAGATTTTCTTGACATGTTTTTTGACAAGTGCAATGGTGGGAAAAAAAAAAAAAATCAGTCGAACCGGCTAGCGTCTCCACACCCCCTCTCTGCTCTTCTCCGTGTCATTTCTTGCCTGTGATTGGACCGTTGCTCCAAGTGGATGCCTATGACATACCATAATAACCATAATATCCCCGTAAAGCCCGTCATCTCGTCTTTCAGGAACCATTTGAATTTTGTCTTTAGCCCAAACAGTTGAGGAGTTACGGTATTTTAAATAACGCTTATAAAACCGGAACGTCGGCGCTCTGATGGTAAATAGAACGTTAATGCATTGTGTGTGTGTGTGTGTGTGTACTGCACATATGAGTAAAATTTTAAACCTCTTGAAATGGGATTTTTATATCATACAGTTTTGTTTGATTCTTCATAGTGAAAAAATAAAACATTTTTCCTATTTGGATATGTTTTTTTTGTGTGATTTTAGGTTTAGTGTGTGTGTTGATGTTAGCGACTAAGCTAATGTTAGCTTGCTACCACATGCTAACTCCAGTTAGCTTTTAACTATTGTTCCGTATTTAACTGTTTGAGATCTCTTATGTTAAAAGCAGTGAATCAGCTTCATTTTACTTGCATCCCAAAAACTACCAGGTTTTGTCTGGGACAGGAAAAGGCTTTTCCTGTTGGGTGGAAACCTCTTATGTCTAAAAACAATTATTTTTCAAGAAACTAGAAAAATGATGTGTATTCTAAATAAATGACTGGGGTTAAGATGTAGTCACAAGCTAGCCTGGCAAGCCCGACTATGATCTGAATACATAGTCTGGACACGATCCATAGACTGAGCTTAAGCGTACGGGTG
>JAQQZY010000011.1:20289443-20309283 GCA_030068375.1 Ostorhinchus rueppellii
GGCCCCCCCCCCCCCACACACACACACACACATCTGTACAACACACTGAACCATCAGATCCATGAGCTCCTCTTGTCGTCTCTGTGTGTTCTTCTGTGGTGAAGCTCCAGCGCTGGGAGCAGGTCTACATGATGTTCTTCACTTTAAAGTCATGTCATGGAACCTATCGTGACCTTGTTTCCAGCTGTCCCTGAACCTCACAGTCATCTGTCCTTCATCTCCTCTCCTTATCTTTGGTATTTCCTGTCTTTCTTCTCCTCCACTGTATGGTTCTCCTCTTTTTCTAGATCTGGATCTTCATCACTTCTCCTACATCTCTGTGTAATTACAGCAGAAAGTAAACATGGGTCACAAGGGCCTCATCAGTGGGGATCGATGCACCAAAACCAGGCACAAACACACATGCAGGAGCGCACTGTGAGCCACAGAGGCCAGCATGGATGTGTTTGGAGCCAGTAACACCAGCAGAGACTTTCTGAAAGAGAAATCATATAAAAAGTGTTTATTTTTCCCTCTCTGGCCTTTGATGGCCAAATGGATCCATATGGCCTCAGCAGCTCTGTTTAGCTGCTGGGATTCAAACCCGTAAACTGTTTTCCACATGGTCAAACTCACAGGGTCACGGGTTCGAGTCCCAGTTTAACATGTTTACGAGCTAAGGCTTTGCGTGTTTAATCAGGTCTCTTCCCACATCTTCAGATCCCTGAGGGCCAACAGTTCAGATCAGGACTTATTTTCTATTTACTAATAATTTCTTTACGAGCTGCAGCTTTTCATGCGGCTTTTTGTCTCTGGTTTAATTTGACTTCCCATATTTTCTCCAAATGTTTGGATCTAAAACTTCCAAAAGGTCAAAAGATACAGTCCTTATTTCACTTGTGATCCAGTGATGACTCTGCGTTGTTCTTGAATTTTTGTAATTCACTAAAATCCCTGCTAAGCTGTTTAGTTCTGGTTTTCATTTTTTGATGTGATGTGTTTGACTTTCGCTACCACTTTTTTTTCATAGTTTCATGGACTAAAACAGAGTTACCCTTCCAACACATGTCCTCTGTAATGACAGACATCACACAAAAGAAAAAATAATCCTTCAGGTTGTGCTTTGACCTCTTCTGTTCTCCATCTGCTACATCCATCAGTTTTACTCAGCTGTTGTTTCAACACAAACAACAAAGCAAACACTGAAAAGGATCGTCGAGACTTGCTAAGTTTTCTCTTCCTTTTTACACATAACTTCCTCTTATATTTAGGCCCAATCCCATTTCACCCCTTGGCCCTCCCCCTTGGCCCTTGCACCTGGCACCACTCCTTGTAACAGAGTTGTAAGGGGTAGTGGTTGAAACGTTCCCTTATGAAATGGGACAACCCTTCCAGACCTTTTATGTCACCAGCAGTCATCGATGTCACGATAAACATCATCTTTGTGAAATGCTTCCCCATCCCGTCAGCAGCTGGAACCGTCTGTGTTCCATGGGCTTTAGGCATCGTTTTGCGGCTATCAACCACAAACAGCAGAAATGCGATCTATAACACACAGAAAATGCATACATTTGTGTGTTTCTTTGGCCACTGCTGCACTTTTTCACTGTTTACCTCCATCTGATCTGATTCAAACAGAATTATGGGAGATTTCTCCTACCCCTCTTTTTGTAGTGTGGTCCTGAAAAATCTCAGTTTTTTAGGACCAAACAGCCCTCCCCCTTCAACTCGTCAAGAATCAGGACACACTTACCCCTTCATGTGAAGGCACAAAATGGAGGGGTAAGGGGGAGGGGCCAAGGGGTGTCCCTATTCTTGATTAGCTGCAAGGGGAGGGCTAAAGGGAGGGCTGTTTGGTCAGTTATGCTACGTTTACACTACATGGAACCAGCTCGACTTTACCTTTACCAGGTACTACTCCTGGAGACTGGTTCCATTTCAGGATACTATCGACATAGAGTACCTGGTCGTCATAGCAACACAGCGTGTAACGTCTGGGATGCTATCTGCAACACAACACAGCTGGTAAAAACAAAGAGGAAGAGGAGAAGAAGAACAACAATGACCATGCGATACATGTATACAATGGCGGATGTGGATGGGATGTTGTGTTTTACCCTTGGTATGTGTTTGTTACAGCCGGGACGAAACTGTTGTTCCAGAAGAGGCTGGAGATGGCGAAATACCCAAGAAAAATATAGGAGAGTTTGGGGAATCCTCCAGAGTTCAGACGACGAAATGAGTCGGGTCGCCCAATGATGCAAAAGGGTAAGATAAGAGGTGTAGCTGTACAATAGTTTAGTGGGTTCGACAGATATAGAGATGATGTGTTGTGGCATGTTCTACTGATTAAAAATGGTGGGTCACACATTGATGATGCAATGATGCAGAAACAACTGGGCCAATCAGTGGTCTGCAGAGTTCATGTCATGTTTTGGCATCGGTTCCCCTATTTTGGAACCTCGGTGGAGGTGATACCCAAAAACTAGCTCCGAGGACCAGATTCCAGGTCTGTTTTGTAACGGAAACGCAAAAATGCTGAGGTGATTTGAGGCGGTACCATGTAGTGGAAATGCAGTGCCAAGTGTAAGAGCCAAGGGGTCGGGGGGGTGAACTTGGATGGGGCCAATAGACTGACTTCTGTTTGCATGATCCTTAACCTACGGCCTAGTGGAGCTCAAAGAAAAAGGTTGTGTTTTAAAGTAGATGGTAGGAGGGCCCCTCAGCAGAGTTCTGCCCCACCGAGGTCTGGACCAGCTCTGATGACAAATCATGAAGGTACCTACCATTTTCTGAGTTTTGCACCGTAACAAATGAACATGGGATGGCATTGGATGTATCTGGGCCATGTGTGACGTGGACAGAGGTGGACTCACACAACCAGGAGGTGATAACCCCAACATCATCCCTTTAGTAGCAACTCCAGTCATGGTCGACTGAAAGAACACAATCACTCTGATTAATTCCTCTTTCTCTTTCTCCATCTTACTCGTCGCTCTTTCCGCTTCTCAGTGATGTGATAAATATCCACAGATGTGGACGGCACACACACAAACACTGAGGACAAGTAGCAGTCTGTTAGTGTGTTGTGAAACGTTATAATTGCTCCATTTATCTTCATGTTAATGTAAGATGGTGGAGTCAGTCTAACCTTCACTGGGAGACGATTGTTTTCACATGTGAGCCTGGAGCATCCTCACACACACACACACACGCACACACACACACACACACACGCATACACACACACACACACACACGCACACACACACACGCATACATGCACACACACACACACGCACACACGCATACATGCACACACACACACACGCACACACACGCGCACACGCACACACACACACACGCACACACACACGCACACACACACACGCACACACACATGCACACACACACACACACGCATACACGCACACACACACACGCACACACACACACGCGCACACGCACACACACACACACACACACACACACCTTGGCGTGGAGCTCAGTGTCTCTGCTGGGACGCTCTGATGGTTGCACACTATTTCATCACTCCTTCCTCACCCTCTTCCTCTGGTTGTCTGTCCTTTGGATGATCACTTTCTCATTCCCGGTGTTAAACTGGCAGAAACAGCCCATAAACTCTGAGGCTGTGTGGCTTTTCACCCGTCACTTTCTTCCCAGTAAATCTTTGTTTAAGCCTGCAGTATAATTATTCATCATCATTTTTTTACAGTAAATTTAATGAGGTCTGGGTTTTTCTACTTTTGATGCTATCTGCTCCCATCTTTACCCTTATGTGTATCTAGACCAGCTTTAGCCTGAAGGTCTGATGGACTCCTGGGACCAGCTGTCGTCCGTCCAGAAACTATTTTTCAAGAATCTTCTTCTCTGAAACTGTCTGTCAGAATGAACTGATACTTGTTGTGGAACATCTTTGGGGTCAGGTCTATCAAGTTTGTTCAAAGAATTAGAAAATATGGATTTTTGAATTCTATATGAACACATGCACATACACATTTCAAAGTGCTGTAACTTGAAAACTATTGAAGATATTGATATAATAATTATAAAGAAGTCACATATGTGCTTTCATTTGGTGCCATAACCTTTGACCTTAAGTGACCTTAAAAAGTCAAATGCAGGTCAATGAATGTCTTTAAATATGCCGTTGGACTCCAGGAGCCTGGGTCCTGTTTTATACTGTTCTGAGTCTGTAGATGTGCTTATGAGGACACTGGTTTGAATCGTTCAATTTAACTCTTTATGTGGAAAATGAATGAAGTGACCTCATATGATGCACCTTTAACCAGCGTCAACATGTGCAAAGTGGTTCCACCTACCGTCAAACAACCATGGGAATGATAATGGGTTGGATTTATAGGATGCTTTTCCACTCACAGTGCTTTAGACTGAAGCCAACAATCATTCACTCCACAGTGGTGTCACTGGGACAGAGCAAGATTGGAACCATCAACCCTCTGGGTCTGCTGAGGAATGACCAAAAGAACAAGGTCACGAGTACAAGTGGCCGAAAGGAGTTTCCTCTGCAGGGTGGGTGGGCTCGGCCTTAGAGAGAGGGGAGGGGCTCAGAGTGGAGCCGCTGCTCCTCCATGTCCAGAGGAGCACCTGAGGTGGCTCAGGCATGTAGTGAGGTCTCCTCCTGGGAGGTGTTTGTCCATCCTGGAGGAGACCTCAGGGCCAACCCAGGACACACTGGACGGATTCCATCTGTGGTCTGGGAACGCCTCAAGATTCCCCCAGAAGAGCTGGTGGAAGTGGCTGAGGAGGGGACTGTGGGGGCTGCTCTGCTGAAGCCGCTGTGGGGTGGGGGGTGCTGTGCTTAAGCCGCTGTCACCCCCCCCCCCCCCCCCGACCTGGATCATCAGCTGAAGTTGCTGCCCTATGACCTTTACCTTCTGCTGTGGTCGGTCTGTGCCATTAGTGCTGCTGGAGTTTTCTTACCATTGTTGGTCTGTTTTTATTATTATATTATTATTATAATGTTCACTAACGGTTAACTGTTACCATGGTAACACCCCCATGAATGTATGTTGTTTGTATTTTTCACACATATTTTGGTTTTATAATGTAAATACTGTTGGATGAGTTCATTGTAATCAGGTTTAGGCCGATCTGTTCATTGTTTGGTTTAAAGGCGAGAGGACGTGTTTGAAGCTTCATGTTATTATTGTTATGATTGTTGTTCATGTTATGTTCAGTTAATGATGAGAAAAGGGGGTGGGATTAAATATGTTTTTTTCTTCCCACTTCTTTTCCAGCGTAAATGAATGAATTTGAAATGCTGACCGTGCATGTGTTCTGCTGAATGTATTTACATGATCAGCTCATTTTTGTTGTAAAATACTTACTTGAAATAAATCAAATGAATGAATGAAAAGTCCTCGATTTAACAGATGAATCCGACTGAAGCATCACCCCTGTGTTTATGATGAAAGCAGCAGGAAGGTGAGGCTGGATGAGCAGATTCAGCTTCTGTTTAATCTTCCTGTGGTTCACGTACGCTCACACACGTACATGTGTGTCCTCTGTTTCATTTGGGTCATCTCCAACTGGTGCTCTCCATTTCCACCCAAAGCAATGAGAAGCAGGTTCAACATGAGAGACATCTGTCTGTGTGTGTGTGTGTGTGTGTGTGTGTGTATAGACACACAGCTGTCTGACAACTGTTTGATCACTCAGAGCCTTCTGTGTGTGAACACCCCTACACACACGTACGTCACACTTTATCACACAGCGTGGGCCGAGCAGCTGCTCATCCATGGCACACACCAGGGTCCTGACCTACCGGTTGCCACGGTATTCCCAGGTGGCTGCAGAAGTATGCTGAGAACGGGGTAAGAATGGGTGTTTCGCCAACGAAACGCTGAGGATGGATGTGTGAGTGTCGTGTCATGTCACGTCATTATTCGCATCTTCCTGGTTTTGAACTTGAACTAGAGTCCGTTGTTTTCCTCATGTTCTGTTCCGTTACACATTTGTCTGACAGCTTTTCATCCTGTTCTTGTCCACCAAACCATGATTTCCATATGTGTTGATTTTGTATGTTTGTGATGAATGGAAGGATAAAGCGTTTCCTTTATGGGTTGAGTTTCAGAATGGTCTCCATCTGAACCTAAATAAACTCTTTAAAACTCCTGTTAGATCGGTTGGAAAATGCACTGTTTCAAAGCTGAGAACAGACCTGTTTTTTCTGAGCTCATGAAAAGCCAGCAGTCTATCCCACAGTATATAAAGTAGTTCAGATGAGTTGACTTTATAACTTCATTTTGCGCAAATATATCCAAAAACCTTTGATTTCTTTTTCCACAAACTCAGAGAAAACTTGTCACAGTTTATTACCAAGAACAGATTATTGTACATGCCTGTTGTTTGGCTCCAGCCACTAAAATATGATGATTTTCTGACCATAAGTTAAATATCTTTAAATTCAGACTATTGACATGAGGTTTTCTGGTCATCTTTTTATACCAACATCTGCAGTTTTTGGGTCAAGATGACAACAAATACATTATAAGAAAGTTACAAACATTATTTGTATCTAATGTATGGTACTACGTTCTGTTTTGCAAATGGTTTCAGTGTATTATATGAAAATAATGACAGTTAATTCAATGGAGATCTCCATTATTATGTGGGGAAATTACAGGATGTGAGCAGAGATGCATTTAAAAACCAAACATTTGCACACAAACCTGTAGGGAGCGCTTATTGCCCAGAGGAAATTACACCGTACGCTGTCCAAGCCTTTTATCTGCGCTCCAGTTCCTTTTGGTTTCGACAGTCGGGGCTCATTGTGTCTATGAACTTCACTGATTACTGTAAAGGCCTGCCCATGTCTGAGACGCTGTTGTGATTGGCTCGTACCATTTACAGCAGCGTCAGAGCAGATTAAAAAGGAGACGACAAACAAAACAAGGTGGTTTCTTTTAATGGTAAACAGTGGCTCTGTGTTAAAAGCAGCTGCCGTTATTTTCTCTCTCAGAGGGTGAAGAGACGTCTGGTCACGGCACGGTTTCTTACGCTGATGTGTAAACATGCAAAGCCTGTCCTCTACTGTCAAAATGAGATGAAACCTAAAACTTGACAAAGGCTTGGAGAGCAGGAGGACTAATTATTTTGGGAAGTGTATATGGGTAAAAAATCTGCATGCTCACACAGATGAAACTTCTGCCTGTTGAAAGGTGATGTTGGAATATGGCACCGAAGATCCAAAGATCTCCAACCCACATTTGAGAGCAACTTCATTTCCACCACAGCATAAAGCCCCTCCCTTCCAGGCCCGGAGTGGCTAATTGGGAAATTCAGGAGGATTCCCGATGGGCCGGCTCATGTCAGTCTGGAGTTTGGTCCGGTTGGATGTATTTTGGAAAAAATTCTCTTCCTCTAATATCATCAAGGAATGAAATGATCAGTGTCTTTGTAAAAGTTTAATTTGTGGATCCACAGATACAAATCCCACAGAGATGACAAGTAGTCTGATAGGAAAGTACATCAAAAAAAAAGGAAAAACACTTGTTTTGTGTTGTGAAATACCAGAGAAGAACCCAAGTGCAAGACCAGGAAAACAATTCAAGTTCCAAACAGTTTATTCAACACACATTGAACTATAACACATTTCAAAGTCCAAAGACCAAAGCTCAGTCCAATCAGAATCCTCTTCAGCTCTGCACCACGGGTACAGAACCTTGAATCCAGGGTGTCCAGAGTCCAAAGCGGCAGGCGGAGACGGTGGTCGGGGCTGGTCCGGGGTCAGTTACCAGATGATCCAGCGTAGGGCGAGCAATAGATGTGGTCGAGGCTGAAGGGTTGGTCGGGGATCCGGGGATCAGGCTTAGAAGACGTGGTCCAAAGGAAGGCAGACGATACCAACCGGGGAACAGGGAACAGGTGAGGTCAGACGAAAAACAGGTCAAAAAGGCAAGAGACGGACGAGGCAGGTCAGGACTAAAACAGGTCAAAAAGCAGGTAAACAGGCGGAAACGCTGGAAAGTCATGCAAACAGCCATGAACGATCTGGCAGAGAGTAGGCAGAAGGGAGGAGAATATATAGGCCACACCTGATGAGCCACACCTGGCCCATCAGGTGCACCGGCTTAGACTGATTATCGTGGCGGGTAAGATAATTGGCAGGAGAGTAAAGAGACGGAAAGAGTGAGCAAAGAGAGATAGAGACAGTAGAGACATGACATGTATGAACCTCCTTAAACTGGAGAGAGGCTTCAAGTCATAACAGTCTGAGATAAGACACTTTCACATCTTCCAGAAGACAAAACATGGAGACCTTAGTCTAATGTGGCCTGAACTGTTTTGTACTGAACTCAACTCAACTCTACTCGCTCAACTATTCTTTAAATGTGACCTTGAATATATGCAGAACACAGAATATACAATATTACCTTTACAGATGGAAAAAACAGCGTTAACCCTTATCTGGAACTTCTCTAATCTTCTTCTTGCATTCCTTCTCCGTTCATCTGACAGTGCAGTCCCTCCGTCGCAGTAGATTCAATGTTTTTAACCATCTGAGGGGATTCTTCTGTCCTACATGTTTACATTGGTTGGGCCCATGAGTCGACTTTTCTGGTAAAATTAAATCTAGAACAGAACAGTGCCAAGAGTCAGTGGGTGGAGGCAGAAGAGGGCAGGTGGAGCCAAAAGACCAGCTTCAACAACACAAAGGCAAGTTTATTAGTGCAGAACATGTCATGTACAGGACAATTCAAAGTGTTTTACAGAAAACATAAAAGCATCAAAAGAGGAAGTTAAAATATGAAATATAAAAACAAAAAAATCACAAAACCCAACAATTTTAATTATTTTAAATTAAATAATAATTAATCATTTTAATTAAATAGACATTAAAATTGTTAGCAATGAAATGTGATTTTAAAATTAATTTAAAAAAAACAGATAAAAACATAAAAGAAAGGAAGCAGGAAGAAGATGGAGGTGAATGTGTGACATGATCAGAGCTGTTTTCCAGAGGACAGACCCCAGCTGCACACGCTAAACACACTGACGGAAATACTTTAGGTTTGTCAGCGTGTGAGTTTATAATTATGTTAGCGTAGTGTAGTTCATTTAGTAGAGCCCAACACACAGCATTAATCACAAATATCCACTTTGTAGCTGAAAAGAATCCACATAATGTCAACGTGTCATACATGACATGAGTGTAAACCTAACAATAGAACACCTTTAAGTCCAGCGTATTGCTCCTGTTCAAAGGTAAATGTTTTCACCTTGATCATATTTTTGATCTTATAAATCTGTATCTGATTTAAATCTGAATTCAACATTTTGTTAAAGTGAATTCATTGTTAGAACCAGCTGCTGTTTCATTTATTCCAGTTCCTCCTCCATGGAAAAGTGGACCGGTTTGGACAGGAAACTCCCTGAAAAAGGGGCCCACTCCGGCCCTGCTCCCTTCTTCACCCTCCAGCGCTGGTACCTCAGATTTATCAGTCGATATTTCAAAAACATAAATGACTCCATCCGAAAATCGTCAGGGTTTTGCGAGCCAAGGCCTCGAAAATGACTCACTACCGTCCTAATATCCCAGTGTGCTTTGCTTTCATGCCAGAAGTCGTTTGGTGAGAGTAGGTGTGAATTTTTTCCCCCCCTTCATGTCTGCACGTGAATAAAAATGATTAAAGACTGCGTTTAGGTTATTTTTACGGCGTCCAAAGTCAAGAGCGGTTGACGCTTGTCCCTCTTTTTGCCTTTTAACCTTTGTAAAGACTTTTTCAATGCAGACAGGGAGACGCAAAATGACAGAATAATTCCACGCTGCATGTTTGTTGATGGCTGTAGGCTTGGCAACTGATCTTTACAAAATATGAGGATTTATCGCAAAGACTGTGGGGATATTAATAACAAAGTCCTACACACACACAGAGGGGTGTCCTGCTCTCGCCAAAGAACAAGGGTGGCTGAGCTGCAACACAGCCGCCCTGTAGTGTGTGTTTGTGTGTGTGTGTTTGACTTTTACAGCCCTAACCTGGAACAGGCCAACATTATGTTCTTGGTGTTCGCCTGGTTATTTGTGTGATGGAAACTAGTTTAATAGCCGGTATGAAAGCCACCCCTCAGTGTCTGGCCGGGACAAGTGGATATGAAATGAAAATAGCTGCTGCTTTTCTCACTTTCATCTATTTTCATTTTCATTTTATTCCTCTGTGTCCTGAAACTAAGGATGAACAATAATTGTTTTTTACAACCGATACCGATAACTTCCTGCTTCTCGTAACCGATACCAATAATAAACAATAGTTCCCATTCTTCCAGTTGTTTTCTTCTTATTTCCAGTCAGTGTTAAACTCAGTTAATAGTCCAATAAAGGCTTCTACAGAACCTAAAGCCTCTGTCTGCTTCAAATGGACAATAGACCAAGGGTTTTCAGTCCAGATTATTTTTGTCCACACACACAGAATTTAGTGATGATCGAACGCTGTTTTCACACATTCAGCTCCATTCAGCCTTTTCTGTAAAATGTGCACATTTTTAGAGGAAAAGGCTTAATGTGGACAACCAGGGTGCGATTTGCTGGGGAGGATGGGGGGATTATCCCCCCTCTGGTTTTGGTTTTTAAATAAACAAACCAAAAAAAAAAAAAAATGACATGACACGCAAGTTGTGACAGTTTTCTACAGTCTACATTGCACTCACTTTCAAAATGGCCTGAAATGGCGGCAGTTTGGATGTTCACGAATGTCCTAAGCAAATAGATACATTGTATACAAAATACAATAACAAATATCTTTGCATTCTATACGGAAATTAGCATTGCTAATGAAAACACGCGAAAATGAATCGTGTCCAGAGCAGTATTTCGTCATTCTTCGGTGGACCAGCAAATAAAAAACATCCACACTGACCTGCAGCACAAATGATGAACAGGAGGACAATGCCCAGGATAAGTCCTGTAGAGAAGATGACGTTCAGGAGTCTGGGAACATCTCGCAGCATGTGGTTGGTGGCTGTCTAGAACCGGCACGATTTGTTAAATGGCAAGAGGGTCGAGAGTGGCTAACAGTGTCAACCAATGGGTCAGTGAAATGTTTGGCTTTCTCTGACGTAAAAACTTTAGGCCCCAACACAGACGAGCACCTTGACATTGATCCAGCATTTGTGAACGGTATTAAAACCAGCTCAGCTAAAAAGCTGAATGATAAAATCAACAAGCATGGTAAATGGCAGTCCCACATGAAATACCTTGAAATTCTCCAAACGAGACGTGATGCAGCATTTGAAACTGCCAATAATGTAAGAGCAAGTCTGTGGAGGAAGAAGAATGAGCAGAGGGTACGGGCCACAGCGACTGTATGCACACTGCGTACATGATCTGCCAGAATGACCTGTCATTCATAATGTTGCCACAGGTGATTGAGCTGCAAGAGCTAATTGGAGTTGATTTAGGCTTAATGCTGCACTGCAACAAAGCCTGTCGGAGTATGATGATGTTCATCGCACAAAAAATGGCAAGCCAGTTAGTAGGGTTCATAAAAACCTCACCTGCCAAATTCAGCACCCTTATAGACAAGAGCACGACTGTCTCAAATAAAACGTGTCTCATAGTCTACATTCGCATTCCCTTTGATGGAGAGGTTTGCAACTTCTTCTATCAATTAATCGAATTGGAGTCATGCACGGGCTCTGTCATATGAGACGCGCTGCTGGACACCCTGGAGAGAGATGGCATCACCACGGAAATGCTCCACTCCCGATTGATTGGATTTGCGACTGACGGGGCCGCTGCTATGCTGGGCCGATACAGGGGAGCTGCCACTCTCCTGTGGGATGAAATTAACCCTGACCTCACTGCATGAATCACAAATTGGAGCTTGGAGTCCATGATGCAGTGAAGCACACAACAGACGCAAGTCATTTTCAAATGTTTACAGATTACCTGTATACATTTTTTTCTCAGAGTCCCAAGCACACCCGCGAGCTTGAAATCGCCGCCTTCAATTTGGGCATGCATGCTCGCAGAATAGGCAGGGTGTTTGATGTGCGCTGGCTGTCTTCATCATGCACATCAGTGACAGCTCTCTGGGAAAGTTATCCAGCTTTGGTGCGTCTCTTTTCTGCGCTGGCTGTGGACACCTCAAGATCCACCACAGAAGGACGAAGTGTCAGGGAATTCATTCCCAGATGACTCAGTGGACCTTTCTGATGGAACTAGTGCGAGTGAAAGATGCCCTGGAAACCCTGAAAGCCCTGTCTCTGTTCCTGCAGAGGAGAGATACCACTGCCATCCAGGCCACAGCAGAGGTGGGAATCGCAGTGAGGGCCCTGCGCTCTGTGAGGCTCACTGACGGCGCCAATACCAAAAGCCTGAGACAGGAACTCGACACACGCTCATTCAAGGGGGTGAATATCTGCCAGCCGAGCGACCAAGAGCAGCAGAGGGCAACTGCGTTCCGTGATTGTTTCTTCACCTCACTGGCAGATAACATGGAGCGTAGGCTGGATGACAACGGTGTGCTTGCTGCGTGTGCTGTGCCCCTCAAGCTGGCCGAAGGATGAAGGCGAGCACATTCTATTTGGGGAAGACAAACTTGTCAGAATTCAAAAAGCCCTGGCAGCTGAGGGCTCTGACACAGCTCTGCTGCTGAAAGAATTTCAACAGTACAAGTTCAACGGAGTCCAAGGACAAAATCGCCTCAACTTGCTTTCTGTCGTCTCCACGCTTCCCTTCTCAACAGCAGAGTGTGAACATGGATTTAGCGCAATGAATCACATCCTTACTGATGAGAGCAACAGAATGAATGTATCCACACTGAACAGCCTTCTTTTCCTCGTTGTCAATGGGCCCACCGTGCATTCCTTCCCTGCTGAGAAATTCACAGAAATGTGGATTAAAGAAGGGCGAAACGCGATGGATAGCGCACCGACAAGAAAGCAGAAAAGGCCACACGAACTGCGCCATCAGACTGTTCATTTAGTATTTATTTAGTGATTTTTGTGTCACTGTCCAGAGAGATAGGAAGTTTTACTATCTCTGTTTTAGTGTTCATTTTCATTTAGTGTTATTCATTTGATATCAACGGTTGTTATTGAGCTGTTAGCCTTTTTACCTTCATTTTGTGACGTTTCATGATTAAAAAAAAAAAAACACACCCCCCCCCCTCTGTTTTTTTTTTTCAAATCGCACCCTGTGGACAACAGACATTAAACTGGGGTTGTGATTTTTACAGAGGTGAAAGTGGGCATGACTACAGATATCCACACCTACTTCAGTGATCATTAATCACTGTTCTTGGACATTAAGCTGTGTTCAAGTATTTTAGAACATCCCTCTTCCAGTCCCTCCAGAAAAATGGGAGCAAAAACCCTTGACTTCACAATGGAGCACACAGGGTTTTTATGTGTTTTAATGTGTGAAGTGTTTTGTTTTCTGGTTGGGATGGTGTACACTTTGAAGTTGTTCCCTGTTAGGAAAGTGATTCAGGTGCAGAACCACAGGAAGACCAACGGATCTGCAGTACTCAGGATATCACTGAGGTTTTACGTTTTTTTTTTCACTTAAATTTTTATTGAAATTTTTTTTTTTTTAAACATATAACAGTGAAAACAATTTATTAAAACAAAAACCTTACTTGGTTAAACATTACAATCATTATCATCATCATTATTCAGTCCTTCCACTCCGGGTTCTACAATCAGTCCATTTACTCCATCTTTCATCCATCTTTGCCTCTCGTAGTTACAGTTTGTGGGTTATTTTTTTCAGTGATTATATTTCTTAGATTCTTCTGATCCATTGGTCCTGTGCTGGTGCTTCTGTCTTTCCCCAGGGGGGGTTTACAGATTCGATGAAAATTGGTGACAAATGTCATATGCTGCTTTAAAGCAGGTAGGGATGCACAATAACTATTGATACTGATAATTATCAGTCAGTAACCCCGTAGAAAAAAAAAACAGCCTTATTTCTCTCCTTTTATTTATTTTACCATTTTATTTTGAAAAACATTTATTTTGAAAACACGAACTGTGATGCTCTCTCTAACTTTTTCCTGTTGTATGGTCACATTGGGTGACAATGACCTTCTCATTTGTTGTTTAGAGTATTAGTCCCGCCTACTGAACAGCGGACCGAATCAGCATGAGTGTCCCGAATGACCGGGAAGCGATGTTACGAAACCTATGAAGTACACTCTGCCACTGATTGGTTGAGCCAGTTCTGCTTCTGATTGGACGAGCTTCAAGACCGAGGACGCTGCACTGACAGTAGGTAAAAATATTGTTTTTTTCACCTACACCTACTGTTAGGGGCTAGGGTTAAAATACCCTTACCATAACTCTACCCCTAACCCTATTGGTTGAGCAGAGTTGGCTCAACCAATCAGAGGCAGAGTGTACTTCATCATAGTGAAGCGACCGGGAAAGGCTGACAGAAGGACCGGGTTGAAATATGTGGCTCATCCTGGAGAGTTATGGTTCAGAAAAGTGTTTTAAACATATATTTGCATGATCCAGATGCTAATTGGAAATATTTATTTTGTTAAATTGATAGACGCTCGAGTTAGGGAGGCCGCGTGACCGTGTCCATTGTCGTGCACCTGCCGGTGCCTCATCTCAGTGAGTCCAGGTGCTGCTAACGGCAACATGCTAGCACCATGTTAGCATTATGCTAACGCTAATCACGAGTGGACATTTTCAGTTTAAAAGCAATTAAAAAGCAATTTCTGTTTAATGTATGCGTTTGCTAAGTGAGACTGAAATTCACAAAAGTATAACGAAACACTTGTTTCTTTTTGCTCTATTTTTGGCCATATGTAATGTTTATTTCAGTGTTAAATGCAGTCTGATGATTAGCACGTGAGACCATACACCATATGTAATGCTAAAGCTAGCAGCACAGACAGGGTTTTACCGACACAAGGGAGGATTTTTAAGGCTAATATTGGAAACTATTGTTGTACAACATCGTTGGTAATGTAATAAATTGATTGTATTTCATTTCATGATTTATAAAAGTTTAAAAATTATTATAAATAGCAATTGCACAATTTCATGGTTGAATAATTTACAGTGATAAAAAGTTAAATGTATTTACTTGTTTTACTTGAGTTAAAAACAATTTCATGTACATCAACGGATATTTTGAGTTAAAACATGCATGTAAAATATTACTATGAAAATTATTGCAATGGTAATATGATTTGAGAAGAAGATAGCTATGAGAAGAGATTAAAGAATTGATTTGATCTAGCTCTGTACTATAATATCATTGTTGTACGTGCTTGGGTTTTTTTTATGCACTTGCTGATAAAGAAAACCGTGGACTGGATTCTCCCTGGATGGAGATGGTGAGCCTGTGCCCAGAACTGAACCAAATCCTCCACTGAAGAGCATCCTTCAGTTCTTCATTCTTCACTTCAGTGTGGAAACATCAGAGGAGATAAAGGTAAGAATTCAAACTACCACCAGGTAAAAGAACTGGACTTTGACTCGACTGATTAAAAAGACAAACTAAAATACTGAGCTCAATAGGACTTTTTGGGGTTTTTATTTCTTTGTATGTCAGCTTGTCATTGTCATAGTTAAATTGTAACCTGTTTATTTCTTTATTTCATCTGTTTTTCCAAAATAATGAGGTTCATTTTTGCTCACTTCCTGCCTCCAGACATTTCATTCCAATCTCACTTTAGTTCCTATTGTAATCCTTCTGAACCTAGCAACTGGTCTACACTTACTACCTAAGCAACTAAATGTGAGTCGGGGGTTACAAATCTGAAAAAAATGATGTCTCAATGGTTGATGAAACATCATACGCTGCTTTAAGGGAAATATGGAACTAGGGTGTCATCATCTCCGGAAAGATGGGTTATAAAGACAGAAATGAAAGGGTGCTGTGCTGAGATTTGTTCAGCCTGGATCAGGTTTAAAAAATAAAGCAGAATACTCTTTCCACATGGATGACCCATTCCATTTGTTTTGTTTTTCCCATTTCTTTCCTGAATAAATAGCTTTGTCTGTGCCCTGAGTTGGCATCAGTCTAATGACAAAATATGTGTTGTCACTTAAAGGGGGATTTACTGAATATGAAAATTACTTCATTCGAAAACAGTGGTTAAACCTTATTTAGTTTTAGGGACAAAAGCTTTGCTGTTAAGAGACAGGAAAGACTGTGGTTTCCACAAAAGAATCCAATAAAATTTAATTGTACTTGTGCGTGTTCGCTAAACACATTGAACCTTGTATGACTGATCGATGGAGGCCGAGTGGTGTCAAGCTTAGTTTTATTTTGATTTTAACTCATTTTAAATAATCACCTTCGTTGATATAGAGAATTATTTGTCCTGCAATCTCATTGCAGTTGCCCTGTGTGAAGTCTTCATCAGGCACATGTAAAAAGCCAGAGCCAAGAAGCAGAAACCCAGACTTAATTAAGTTTGTCATCATATAAACAAGAAATTAGGTTTCCTGTTTATATAGTGTTTAAGAAAACATATTACTGTATAAACCCTCCCATAAGCCAGTTACGCTTAAGTCTGTCTAAACACACGGATGGTCTGCGGGTAGGAGACAGACAGTAGTTGTATTTAGCATTGCATTTGGGTAGAACTCAAGTTGCTCTCCAGAACTTTCCATAAAATTTGAACGCAGACATGGAAACTAAAGAGATGTTACACTCACCTTTTGTTTTCGGTGAGCTTTCACGTCCAAAACTGTGGTCAGGTCCGATCACAAATCATCTGCAGAGACACCTTTTATCCATGTCTGTTTTAGAAGCGGAAGTGTGCTCCTGTTCACTTCGTTGCACAACACCCTAGAGTGTGTATGTTGAGGTCAGATGCACTTGGCTGGTCACTTTGCTCTTGGATAAAATAGTGGGAAAAATAGCCATTTGGCTGCTTATAAACACACATGCAAACAGATGTTTCACTAGTTACTTTTCCATTGGACTTGTGCGCAAACTATCGATACTTACCAAATGTCAAAAAACACAAGTGCATGTCAGTTTTTCCATTAAATCACAAATGTGATGATTTGTTTATATCACAAGATCACAAGAAGTCATTTTTTGTTTTTTATAAAGTTTATTTGATAGGAACAATGCAAATGATATAGTATAACTTCCATCTGTTACAAACAAGCTGTAGTAACTGATGATTCACATGAGATTATAGGTGCTGGAAGTTTCCAGAGAAAGAAAAGTAAAGGAGAATATTTAAAGTAGCATAAAATGACATGTTACAGTCATTAATGTCAAAAAAAATAAATAAATACACAGTAATACAGCCTATGGTAAATATTTACATCAAGGTTAGATAAAATTACAGTAAATTCAGAATTGTTAAAAATGCTTGCATGTCTGATTTTGCTTTGGTCAGCCATTGATGCTTTAGTTAAAAGAACATAAACATGCTGATGAACACAAATCTATGTTTTGAATCTAGAATGCCGGTTCCCCCTCTATCTCCTACTAAATTTTAAAATGACGTGGTTTCCTGGTGTGTCCACACGTTTGTTTTAAATGTTTATTTTGTCGTAACATCCATCAACATCCGTTTTCTTTTTGTTCATGTGACTCTAGTTGCACTTAAAGGTCTTTCCATTGCAGTTTTGTGGGATTTACCAGTTTTACTACACCTGAAAAACCACCTCTTGCAAATACGAAAACTGTTTATTGAAAAATGAGAGTTTGGGCAAAATCATTGTTTTTCCATTTTAATGATAAATTCACGCAGTTTGAGGGTCAGTGGAAAAGCGACCATTGTTTCGTACTGACTCACACACATGCCCAGTGCATGGTTGTACAAATGTACAAACTGTTTAAAAAAGAGCAGCCGTAGCAGCATTTTGATGTTGAATCCTGCAGATTATTGTGAACATATCTGTCTGTTTACACATGGAGGCTCTGCAGCGTCCCACATGCATTCATCCACATCAGAGCTGGAACTAGGTCTCGCTCTGCATCCATCTGAGCCGTTTCATTGGACTCCACATCATGCCCCGCAGCCGCCCGCTTTGCTAAACACATCCACTCATCCCATTCCACTTTGCCTTTAACAAACATAATCCTAAACATACCAGGTTTCAAAGGAAATACAAGCAGAACACAGGGTTGGTGCCGGTCCAAAAGATGTTTTAAAGGATGAGGCAAGCTCAGGTATCATACGGAAAAAGTGTTGCTCTCTGATCCCATTACCCATGCGCCTGATGATGTATTGTATAATACAAAGCAACACAACCTCTCAAATGAAGGCCATTGTTTTCTCAGCCTTTGCAGATGGTTGAGTTTAGAGCAAAATCTGAATTGAATCGCAAGTTTTTTTTAATGTTTACCCACAAGAAATCAAAAGAAATATGCGATTTATTTCCCTTAAGGCAGTGGGGAAAGAAATCCCATTTGTCTAAAAGACAGACCCACACTTTTAAGGGGTGTCTGGCTGTCTGTTTAGTCACGTGTTCATCAGGCTTATGGGCAAAACTTTACCGATATTTACTAAATGTTGAAAACACAGAAGTGTGTAATGTCAGTTTTTCCATTAAAGGAACACACCACTGGTTTTCCAAACTGAACTATGTTCTTCCCTGATCTTAGACCAGCTGATATTTACCTCTCTTATCTATGTGTGTGCACTCAATCACCCTGGCACACAGTGCTACTTTGTTAGCACTTAGCATAGCTCAGTATTTCCTGCAGCAACAAACAGAAGTGAAGATAGAAGCAGCCAAGCACTTCCACGTTTTCCCAATTTAAATACAGTTACAGAGTAGTTCCATGACCCAAGAATGGTACACAAAATGAAACATAGCGATTTTCTAAGCTGATAAAATGGAGGAATTACACTTCAGAGAAATTTGATGTCAGTGCAGTAATATCATCACTCCTGGAAAATCCTCTCCCCAGGAGTGGGTGGGGGTGGGGGTGTTGGTCAGTGCTGGGCAATACTGCACTTTCATGATTTGATACATACATACATATTCAGTATTTGATACCGAAACTGTGAGTGATTTTTTTTTTTTTTTTTCTGAATTAAAATCTTACACTTAAAAGACATGTCACATGTCAAATACTGTCCATTAACCAGCCTTAATGTGCATAACCTTTGGTGGCCATTTTTGTAAGCAAAGAAATACATAAAAAAAAATATACAAGTAATTAACATAAACATTAATTGAAATGTAAAACAATAAATATAAATATGAGTTAAATAAAAATTTCAAAGTAAAATACATAATTAATCCTTACTGTCCTTTTTCTGCTGATGTATAAACGCTCCTGTTCCTGTCCTGCTGATCTTTACGTGTCTGTCCAGTGGTTTGAGTTTACTTCTGCTCATCTGTCAAACCTTCCTGTAACGTTGACCATGTTGGGACCATCAGACTGAACAGTGGTCTGTAGAGCCGTTTCTGAACCTGAACTGGCCCCACTGGTCCTCTGGCCCTAGTAAACAGTGAATTCCTCATGTGATGGTTTGAATGCATGTCTAAAATATGTGAAAGTCAGCAAAAACAGAACCTTCAAACCCTAGAGATGAGCCACGTCACAGGATGTGAACAAAATCCAAACATGGTGTCCTGTGTCTGTGCAGGCTTTCTGTTCCTGCTGTGAAATGGTAAAGCTCGTGCTGTTGTGTCAGTCAGGTCATATCAGATGAAGACATGGTAGAGATCATATGGATGTTACCGGTAAAAAAGCCCTTTTTTGTTTTTAACTAATGTGTTTATTAATGTTTCAAACTTTGCATTCTTAACTACATTATTTCCAACATTCTTTTTATTGTTTTCACAAGATAACAAAACATTCATCCATCTTCTATCCCCGCTTTATCCTCACTAGGGTCACGGGGGTCACATGGAGCCTATCCCAGCTACTTAA
>JAQQZY010000011.1:20330111-20344653 GCA_030068375.1 Ostorhinchus rueppellii
ATCATCATCATCATCATCATCATCATCATTATTATTATTATTATTATTATTATTATTATTATTATTATTATTATTATATCTGTAAATCAACACCATATTTATGGAATGATTTCTCGTGTCATCTCGTGATAATAAACAAATCATTGTTTTTGTGATGTGACTTCTTTTTTTTTTTTTTTTACATTTAGTAAATACCAGTAAAGTTTTGCGCATATGTCCAATGGAAAAGTGACTAATGTGGATTTGTCATTATTAATAGAATATTATAGGTTTGTATGTTTATTTATCAATGAATTTTATTAGTTTATTTAACAGGGACATTGAACATTCATTTATATTCCTGTAAATGCTCCAGAGTTATTTTTTAGATGGATGGACGAACGGACGGAGATAGATAGATAGATAGATAGACAGACAGACAGACAGACAGACTTTATTGATGCCAACCAGGGAAATTCTGGAAATTATTCTTAAATTATTGGATTTTATTACATTTTTGATCAAGTTAAGTGTAAATTTGATTACATTTTCAGGTGTTATTCCATTCTAGGGTGCTACAGTCCACTGTATTGGCAGAATTAAAAACAACAAAACAGCTTTGAATAGCTGTCCACTATAGTGACCACTATGCATGAAAGGGTTAATGTTTTTTTTTTCATGCCATATAAGACCTTAATTTTCTTTTTCATACTTTTTTACGACCCACACAAACCTTATGATATTATAAGGTAAGGAATCACAGTTTGGAGGTAACTTGCTCAACACTACTGTTAACACAGACAGTAAAAAAAAAAAAAATCCCCCAAACATCAGAATTATACGTTTAAGCGAGAACACCAGTGGAGCTGCTGGGATGGAGTGGAAGGGGCCGGTAAAGGACCAGCACTAATCAACAGCCTGATGAATGTTCGCCTCCGCCACCCACCTACGACTCCCCACCGCCTCCCTAGGGGTCGGACCAACATGTTCCTTCCTGTCCCGAGACGTCGCGGGGGGGTGTACTGGTGACAGCGTGACTGGCGCCGCGGCCGTGCACACGCACACACATACACAGAGCGAGGCGAGTCAACACGGATACGCAGGGGATTTGTTGAGCTTTGTGGTTTTGTTTTTGTGCACGACAGCGTTCAGTTTGTCTGGAGCACATGTGCGGGCAGCAGCTCATGCGTAGTTGGAGGCTCCGCTTAAATTAATTCATTTGCAGTCTCCTTTCTATAAAGCCCCATCCTAATCATTTTTTAATAAAGATTCATAAAAATAAGCCTTCTGGCAGTACCTGGGTATCCGAGTAGCTCATGGTGCATATTCCCATTTACGACCTTTTTGGAGGATGGGTTTGTTCCATCTTTTTTAATACGAGTCTCCACTGTGTGCTTTGTCCAAACACGGAAATGCCAAAACAGTTTTTATATTAAAACATCTATTTCATCCTGCCACAGTTTGACAAAAAGACAAACATGCCCTAATATGTACAACACAATACAGGACAGCGTTTAGTTTTTACTGGGGCGACGTTAGATTGCACAATAATAAACTTTACAGTCACACACAAATGCAATAAATATCAGGCGCACATTTGCGATCATCCACAAAAATTGCTTCAAGCTTGATGTATCTTCTTCAATTATTATTTTTTTTCCAATACAATATCAGAACATTGCGCTGAAATCTTCCAAATCTCTGAAATATTCCAAAGAATTGCTCTAATCAATGTTTTCGGCATTAAAAATGCATGAAATGACTGCGGGTTCTATTAGTATTAATAACGTGATGAATCCACAGATGCTTGTAAGTGAGATCTAGGGCTGTTCGCAGCCCCCTGGAAGATTTTATCGTCTTTCAACACATGGATGGATGGAAGGAATTAATCAGTTATTACAGGTTAATGTATAAATAAAGCAATCCTAAGCCACTTTTACACAGAGATCGAGGAAAAAAGGGGAGATAGTGATCCTGCCTTTTTTCCACCGTTGACAGATTTCCACAGCCAAGAAAAGGAGCAACAGAAGTGAAACAGGCTGGACTTTTACATAATGGACCTGCATTCTGGAGTAAAAGGGGCGGTGACCCAGCACAGTGTATAGTGTGATGTATAACTTCTGCATCGGAAATACCCATAGCATAGCAGTGTTGCTAACCTCTCCAGAGTCGGCCCATCTTTCACCATTCCACAAATGTTAGCATGGACAGAGTCCTCTGCCTGAACTAACAACAGCTCATGGATCTCGTCGTCTCCCTAGTTCAACATCTTTCTGGTTGCGCTAATGTGTTTGCTCACCGTACACGGCCCATGCTCATCTTTACAAGACCCCAGGCGCACATGAAGGCACTGGCATGGATTCTGCGGCAGTCGACCCAGGTGACAATGGCACATAGCTGTGGCACTCCTAGCATGATGCCACAGATGCACCAGTGGCCCGACGCCATGGCACCTGCTGTATCGTACCACGTAGCAACGGCACCCCTGCCATGAAGCCACAATCCCTGTTGCACGCTAGCACATACATTAGATTAGATTAGCCTTTATTGTCATTGCACAATATTTCAGTGGAATGAAATTTTGAGTGGAACCCCTGGCACGAAGCTGCAGAGGCACCAGTGGCATGACGCTATGGCACCCGTTGCACCATAGCACGAAGCCACAGCACCCGTGGCACCCTGGCATGTAACCGTGGTACCCCTAGCATGAAGCCGCAGCCCCTGTTGCACCCCAACACATAACTGCAACACCTTTGGCATGACACCATGGCACCCGTTACACCATAGCACGTAGCCATGGCACCCCTAGCACCAAGCCACAGCATCCGTTGCACCCTGGCATTTAGCCATGGAGGCACCAGTGATACGAATCCATGCCAGCGCCTTCCTATGCGCATGCTATCTCTTCGGTGTCAGGGTCGTCATCATCAAAACAGCACTACTTAGTTATGGAACGAGAAGTGTTCCTTTTACGTAACAATCCAGAGTCATGACTCCACCTTTATCACGGCTCTTGTTACTACCTCCAGAGGTGTTACAAAGCTGCGATAACAGTAGGACCAAACGATCCCACTATTTCGTTTACACAGACGTCGTTCTGGAATAGAGGCGAACTGTTCCGGAACAGAAGTACCATGTAAAAGGGACTCAAGTGAATCGAAGGCTTGTGTTATAAAATATGAAATGTCTGGAGCAAACTGGAGGATTTCCACATCCTGTAGATTCTGTGTGTGGAATTCAGCGACATCTAGTGGTGAAGTTGTACATTGTATCCAAATGAATACCCAATCACCCTCACCTACAGTGGCTGCAAAAATGCACACACGTATAGTTCTTCAATTTTTTTTTGTTTTTTTTATTCATGCAGGAGAGGAACCAAATATGGTAACTTCATTGACTTGGATTTTCTACATGATGGTAAGATATTTTAAACATTTCACAAAAGTAATCAAGTCGTTGTTCGGTCCTCCAATGACACACTAAGGTTAAGATGTTGAATTTCAGAGTATTTCAGAGTATATATATATATATATGGAATATTTAATGGCAGTGTTGTAGAATAAACCGGATGAAGTGTACTAATATTTATTTCTTCTGATGATCAAGTACATCACATGGAGGTTGGTAGGTACCTCTTGCAAACTAATCCTTCACAAGTTGTTACATTAACACTCCCTATCAAAGCCGATGATATTAGCATTTTAGTCGTATTTGCTGAGCTCTACCTTGTGCGTTTTATTAAAACATCGGCGTCGAAGCTCGTTGCATATTCTGTTTGACTTCCTGCCTTTGATGCCTGAGATCAAGCTTGGCGTCAGTGGGAGAATTCGACCTCTGCGCCCTGTGACCTGACAGAGGAAAATAATGGAATCCCCTTTAATTGCATCTTTCATCCGTTACGATGGCCGTGCTTTCTTCAACCCAACATATTTACATCTAACAGGCTAATTTGTTGTGTAATTACAGGTAATCTAGCATAAATGCGAACTATTAGCCAGTTTTGTTGTGGAACTCGGCTGCCTTTCATGAGGTTTGAAGGTACAAAGAGGGTAGCAGCACCATCTGACAGTCCTTAGATGTGTTTAGGAGCCTGTCTGCACACATTTATCCCAAGTGTCATAACATTTACTGGAGTATTTTCAGGGTAATGTATGTTTTCTGTCATGGCAGGTCATGGGGTTATGAGTGTGGATGTTGTTACTCACACATACTTCAGCAGAACTGCCTGGACTTCCATCCCTGAGGAGTTCCATCTGCAGGTGGGAGCCAGCGAATCTAAACACAAACACACACATATGCATAAATACGGTGCAACTGTACACAAAGTAGTGCAGGCACCACAGGTTAGAGTAGGACTGTACTACGAGTCAGACAGCAAAACAACTCTACTACCACTACTATTACCTGTACTATTACTACTATCACCAGTACTTCTACTGCTAATATCACTACTATTACTACTAATACTATTACCAGTACTGCTACCACTACTAACAGTATTAATACCACTACTACTACTACTACTACAACCAGTACTCCCAACTACTATCATTCCCACTACTACTACTATTACTACTAACTACTACAACTACTATCACTACTAATATTATTGCCAGTACTACTTGCACTACTATTACTACAGTACTACTAATACTACCACTAGAACCAGTACTCCAACTACTACTACTACCATCATTACCACTACTACTACTACTACTACTACTACTACTACTACTACTACTACAACAACAACTACCCCTGCTACTATTACTACAACTACTATCACTGCTATTACTACTCCCAGTACTACCACTACTACTACTACTACAATAATTACTACCACTACTATAACTCCTAACACTATTGCCAGTACTACTACCACTACTATTACCACTAACAGTACTACCAATACTACCACAACTACTACCAGTACTACCACTATTACCACCCACCACCACCACTACTACTACCATCACTATTACTACTACTACCACCACCATCACTACTACTACTACTACCACCACCATCACTACTACTACTACTACTACTACCACTACCACTACCACTACCACTACCACTACTACTACTACTACTACCACTACTACTACTACTACTACTACTACAACTACTACTACCGTGATCATCCATTGTATTGTGATCTCTTGCCTCAAGCATGATCTGGTGATTATTGTTTGTTTGTTTGTTTTTTTCATTTTATTAACACCTCCCTAATTTTTGTAAATTTTGTTATTGTTATTTTATTCTTTATGGAATTAATTTGCAAATTTTCTTAATTTTGTTGCTTATTTTGTCCATTTTGTTGATTATGTTGCTCATTTTTCTTCATTTTGTTGGTTATTTTATTCTTTTTGTGATTAGCTTGTCAATTGTTTTTTCATTTTGTTCTTTGTGCGAGTCATTTGTAGATTTTTTTTTTGGGTGGGTGGGTGGGGGGGGGTTAGTTCATTTTTGCTTCATGTTGCTAACTTTATTCAATTTGTAGCTCCTTCTGCTTATTTTTGTTAATTTTGTTACCGGTCCGACACATCAGTTAATCAATGCCATAAATCTCATCCTATCTGAACTAAAGGGTTGAAGACATGTGCTGCTGTATTTTGCAGACAGTTATACAGTACATACGCCTTACATTGTTGTGTTTTTGCGGTAAATACAAAACTGCTTGGTCCTTAACAGTGTTTTTACATCCTCTCTGCATTTCTGTTTTTAGGGCAACATGCGACGTCTCATGAGAAATCCTTAAAATATATTAAATTCATGAATGCATGTACAGTTTTCAGCGCAAACAACATTTCCATCCAGTTCTGCTTTTAGATCGACTTTTAATCTCAATCTGAAGAAACAACCTACTCACAAACATTTACTCTCTGCTTTTAGACTGATCTGATCAGTTAGGCTGAGTTAAAAAGATTCCACAAAGAGCCACATTAACACCCTTTAACCCTTTTTCAGGCAAGTGACTATTTTTGGTCATTTCTGCATGCATTACAGTAGAGACAGTGTAAGTAATGATGTTTAAAGGGATAATGTGTATGTTGACATGGGTCTGGATCAGCACTTAGGCTGTGGTAATGTTCCAAAATATACAGTCCTTTCATCTTACATGTGTTTTTCTTGTATAAAATGTATTTTTCTTTTATTTTTTATATAAAATTCTTGTATTTTTTTTTTGCCACTTATGAGTAAAGAACCATATATAGTAACTTGATTAGTGTTAATTTTCTGCATGACTATATATATATATATATATATATTTTTAAATTAAAAGTAATAGTCATGTTGTGTCCTAAGCAACAAATTTGTGGCAGAAAACTGGAAATGACAAATTAACATTTTATTATTATAATTATTGCTATTTTGAAATATTACGATGCTCTAAAATACATGTTTGTAGCACCTTAAATGTGCTTTTCTCTGATTTTTTTTTTTTTTTTTTTAAATATTTACTCCTTGGAATTTTACATTTTTACAATTTTTGCCATTTATGGGTAAAGAACCAAATATGGTAACTTCATTAACCTAGATTTTCTACTAAACAATATATTTTTTAAATTTCATAACAGTAATAAAGTATTCTTATGTCTTCCAATAACACACTAAGGTTACTTCTATGCATGCCCTATAATTTATATTTACTTCTTGGATTTTTATATTTTTACATTTTTTTTTTGCCATTTATGGGTAAGGAACCAAATATGGTAACTTCATTAAACTTGTATTTTTCCTCATATAAAATTTACTTTTCTTTTTTTTATATTTACATAATTCTTGGATTTTTTTTTTTTTTTTTCCCACTTGTGGGTAAAGGACCAGATATGGTAACTTCATTAACCTAGATTTTCTACTAAACAATACATTTATTAAAAATTTCATAACAGTAATAAACTATTCTTACGTCCTCCAATAACACAGTAAGGTTGAAAATTCAGAATATTTCAATGCATGCCCTGTAACTTATATTTAATTCTTGGATTCTTATATTTTATTTATTTTTTTTATTTTTATGGGTAAGGGACCAAATATGGTAACTTCATTAAACTTGTATTTTTCTTGTATAAAATGTACTTTTCTTTTAAATATATGTCATTCTTTGATTTATTTATTTATTTTTGCCACTTATGGGTAAAGGACCAAATATGATAACTTCATTAACCTAGATTTTCTACTAAACGACACACTTTTTTAAAATTCCATAACAGTAATAAAGTCTTCTTATGTCCTCCAATAACACACGAAGGTTGAAAATTCAGAGTATCTCTACGTGTGCCCGATAATGTATATTTACTTCTTGGATTTATATATTTTTATAATTTTTTTGCTATCTATGTGTAAGGAACCAAACATGATAACTTCATTAATTAAACTTGTATTTTTCTTGTATAAAATGTATTTTTTTTGTATAGAATTCTTGGATTTATTTATTTATTTATTCATTTATTTATGCCACTTGTGGATAAGGAACCAAATATAGATTTTCTGCTAAACAATAATTTTTATTTTTTTTTCAATTTCAGAAAACTAATAAAGTGTTATGTCCTCCAACAACACACTAGTATTTCTATGTGTGCTCTAGAATGGGTTCATCTTTGTTTGTTACACAACCTTATGTTTTCTATTAATACTCACATGTCCTGCACTTATTATTGTTTCATATTTAAATGAAATTCACATGATGCCTTATGATGTTTTTCTGAAATCGACTGCATGTCTAATATTAGACCACATTAATGACGTTACCCTATTCCGAACAGAGACAACGGCAGCCACTGATCAGCTGATTTGGGCTGAAAACGCATCGGAATTGATGATTAAATGCACCCCGTCAGATATATCTTCATCTGCTTCTTCAGCATCTGCACTCAGACTTTGAGAGATATTAGCATTACTTCCAATCCCCGACTGAAATCCCAAAACTCCCACCGGTGTGTGTGCACAAATGTACCGCACATGCAGAAATATGCCAGCGAGGCAGATTCAGCCGGAGCTCATTTCATATTCTGACATCATCTGAACTGTTTCTGTCTTCGCTAGAGGCCTTTTGTGCTTAAAAACCTGAATATCTGCATTAGATATGTGGGATTCTACTTCACATAGAGCAGATAAAAAAGAAAAGATAAAAGAGCCAGACTTCCTTTTGAGTCGAAAATATACTTGAGCTTTAAATAAATAAGTGCAGATCGATGTGAACTTGAAAACCAGCAAATCAGCAAACAAAAAATTCTGAAGCGGTCGTCTTAACACTGAGATCTTATTAAAACCACGAACCGAACAGGCAAGAGGAGATCGATACTGAACTCTTAAGTGACCTCGCAGTGGAGCCGTGCAGATTAGAAGAACCTCCGTAAACTGGATCACGGTTGGTGGAAAAATAAAAGGGGATTTGATTAATGAAGCCGGTGATGGTCAAATACTGATGCAAACCAAGCAGATTTAGTTTAGACACCATTTCATTTGTTCCTCTGAATTATGTCGGAAATCTATGATCGGAATTTAAACGAATGCTTTGTTTGTTAGTTGCTCATAAATGGGTTTCTTACGTGTCTGAACGCAGTTTACAGGTACTAAACAGTGACATTTATTATATCGCCGAATTATCTGTGAGCAAAAATGAAGTCCTGATCATTGGTGAATATTATCGATTAATCCATTGATCATTAGTTGGTTGACCTTATCGATCGATTAACGATGAATTGATAAGCGAGAGGCTGAATTTCTCTTTTAGCAGGATCGATAAGAATGAAAGCTGAGTATTGTTTATATATATGTTATAAAAAAGCATGTCATATTCCTTAATGATTGATCTGTTACCATTAGATACAGGACAGACAATGACATTTATGGAGTAGAACAGGGGTGTCAAACATATGGCCCGGGGGCCAAAACCGGCCCGCCAAAGGTTCCAACCCGGCCGCAACCCGCAAGATGAATTTACAAAATTAAGAAATTGCACAGAAGACGTTAGATATTACAATTTGTCAAGTGTCGAATTGCATAATAAAAAGATTTACATTTAGAAATTATTGTCACAATAAAATGTAAATATCCTAAACAATTATGAACAACTTGAACATTTTTAAGAAAAAAAAAAGTCAAATTTTAACAAAATAGATTCACAGTAATCTGTCCATTGTGGTAATAATAAGCTGAGACATAATAATATTGTTGAAACTTTACCTATTTTTCTTAAGAAATATCAGATCACACACGGTAGTTCAGGTTATTCATTAAAAAAAAAAAAAAAGCAAAAAATTTTGATTATTATGCAAACGTTATTATGTTTAGTATTTTTCTGGTTTCCCCTTGACCCTAGTGATGATAAAATGGGTTCAGAAAATGAATGAATAAATGGTACTGGTCCGGCCCACTTGAGATCACATTGGGCTGAATGTGGCCCCTGAACTAAAATGAGTTTGACAGCCCTGGAGTCGAACTAAACGATGGAACAACAGCACTGCGCCAGTATACTGCGAGCTCAGCGCTTCTATACTTATTTTCAGATTTAGGGTTGTTTTTTTTTTTATTTTCCCCCGATAATTTTGTCATTGAAATCAAATAAGGAGAGTGCATTTAATAATATGGTAACACTTTACATGACGGGTTCGTTCATAACGCGTTCAAAACAGCTGTCATGAACTGCACAGGAAGCATTCAGGACTGATTCATGAGACACGACTCAACATTCACACAAACCCTTTCATGAATGTGGAAGACAAAATGATGAAAACTTGTCAAAATAAAAGTCTAACAATCGCAACGCAGCATTGCCATCTTTTTTTCTTTTGTTTTAAACCTGTCACCTGATTTTGTCACATTTTAGTCAATGTGACAATGTGTCCAGTGTCCAAGAGAATTTTAACATTTTAGGGGTTTTTTTTGTTTGTTTTTTTTTTTTTTTTTTTTTTTTTTTTAAGTTTATTTTATGATACAGTATCAACCTTTGAAGGATGTATAATTTGTAACCTGGAACAGTTGGACATTTCCTAGTAGCAAAAGATGATAAATTAGCAAAGGTTACATTATAAAACAAATACATTTTTAAGAAACAAAAAATAATTTGTCTTTGTGGCACTGGACTAGCCCACTGACTCAGATGTGACGTCGGCTGGAATAAAAATGGCAATGCTGCTCTGCAATTGTTGGACTTTTATTTTGACACGTTTTCATGGTTTTGTCTTCCACATTCATGAAAGGGTTGGTATGAATGCTTCGTGTGCAGTTCATGACAGCTGTTATGAATGAACCCGTCATGTAAAGTGTTACCATATTATTAAATGCACTCTCCTTATTTGATTTCAATGACTTTTTCAATAGAAATGAAGGCTTTTTGCAAACAAAACTCATACGTTTTTGACAATATTGTAATAACTTCAACTGTGTACCAACTATAAATGGTAGTTGTTGGTCCCCATTGCTCATATTTAGAGGATATGACAAAAACATGCTCATTTATTTGCCTAACTGTAAGAACAACAGGAAAAACAGTCAAAACAGCTGTTGTTGTAAATGTTCAGATGGCGGCAGTGGGTGGGTGTGGTCTCAGGTGTGTCTGTGGAATGGAGGACAGGGTGACTTGAAGGGTGACGGTGACGGCGGCGGAAGGGAGAACAGAAGGGGTGGGGTTTCTGCAGGTTACCTGAGCGTGGAGCGAGGAGGGGTAGGTGAAAGCGGGTGGGAGGGCCGGCGACAGCTCCGCCGGGTACAGTGGGTATGACGCCCACACGTCTGGGCTGCTGGGATATAGAGCAGGCACTGTGAGCTCATCTGTGGAAAGAAGAAGAGGACGAGTGGAGTGAGGAGAGTGACCCGTGGATGGGTGGGAGGGTGGGTGGGAAGGTACAGAGGCAGGGTGGAGGTGGAGGTGGCGGCGGTGCATTATGGGTGAGTGTCAATCATCTGAAGTGGACTCCTCTCAGTTTGTGTAAAGCAGATAGTTTGGTTTGTTCTGAACTTCCTAAAGACTTGCATTATAAAAAAGAATTCTACAGAACGGAATCAGATCTGAGATCAGTTTTTATGGGTGGGACGGTGCATTCACCTCCAGTATGTCGACATTATATCATCATCATTATGATCTCATAGGATCTGTCGTCTGTTTTAAGTGCAACTTTATTCTGCTTGGTGTTTATTTTCAGCCATTTGTTTACAGTTATATTAACCGTTTATAGATGTATTGAAAAGTATAGTTAGGTGCAGGTTTATAGTTATACTCTATACTCAGTTATATTCTACATTTACAGTTCTAGTCTATGTTTATAGTTATATTCTGTTTATAGTTATATTCTGTTTATAGTTATATTTTATGTTTATAGTTATATTCTATGTTTACAGTTATATTTTATGTTTATAGTTATATTCTATGTTTACAGTTATATTTTATGTTTATAGTTATATTCTATGTTTATAGTTATATTCTGTTTATAGTTATATTCTGTTTATAGTTATATTCTATGTTTATAGTTATATTCTGTTTATAGTTATATTCTGTTTATAGTTATATTCTATGTTTATAGTTATATTTTATGTTTATAGTTATATTCAATACTTATATTCTACATTTACCATTATATTTTGTTATAGTTATTCTATACTTAGTTATATTCTGCGTTTACTGTTATATTCTTCATTTATAGATGTATTCCATGTTTATATTTATATTCTATATTTATAAATAAACTCTACATCTAGACTAGAGTTATATCCTACGTTTATATAGAAATTCTACATCTAGAGTTATATTTTATGTTTACAGTTATATTTTATGTTAACAGTTATATTCTGTTAACAGTTATATTCTATGTTAACAGTTGTATTCTACATGTATAGATATGGTTTATGTTTATACTCTCTTCCATTTCTTTTTTACTTATGTTTTTTGCAGCACCAAAGTTGCACAGTTTGTTTGATTTTCTTCATATGTTTAAGTTCAGATACATTTTAACTTGCGCAGTTTCATACGAATAAAATACTATGAATTTATTCTCCGACCCTTCAGTTCAGACTTCATGCACTGCTGTTAGATGCACGTGTGTTTATAAATGTTCACTGCTTTACTTGGTATCAGACATTTTTTTCTGGTGGAATCTTTGTTAAAATTCTTTGATAAAATGACTGTTTTAAAGGACAGATAACAGCTTTACTTCTGTCAGAAGGTGTGCAAAAATTCTAAATATTGTGTGCGTTACAGCTACACAATTAACAAAATGACCATTATAAAAGGCTGCTATTAAATGTCTAGCTTTAATAAGATTTAGGGCGGTAATAAAAAGAGCATAAATAAACACAATCTCTGTTTATGGTGATATTTTAGATTCAGTCATCCTCATAAAACTTGTTCATTTGAGTTGAAAAACGTGCATTTTCCTTGATAATTAACCAAACAGAGTCAAATCTAAATTAAAAATTGCAGTATTCTACATGAGAATCACAGTATTTTCCCAGAATTCCACAGGCCTTGTGCACACTTACAATAATATTTACAAGTACTGTTTTTTTTTTTTTTTAACCCAACTGTCTGTACTTGGCCTTTTTCTGGTGTCTGAACACGTTTATTTCTGCTTTGCACAGACTTTAAAGTCAGCTATACACCGGAAGTAAAAATGATTCGAGTGAAAATGGGAGGAAAACCCCCCACAGATGTGATGGTTTAACCGAGTGAGTGGAGAATAGAGTGAATGTGAAAAAGAGCATGGGTGGAAATAAAGGTGACAGTGCAGAGTGGTACAGAGGGAGCAAAAAATTGAACATAACTGCAACTCCATCAGATAAAAGCCCAGTTTTCCATGCACTCCGTGTCTCCTGGAAACTGTTTATCAAAGCACGATCAGAAAAAAAAAAAACGGCTGATTTAAACATCTCTTATCGGGAAATGACAGCAATTTCTCTCCTGCTGATTACGTCATGGTTTCATTAATCGTTTCCTTCCATTCCAAGCCCAGAGTACGCACCCTTTTCTCCGACACAAAAAAAGCAAAAAAACATCCAAGATAAGAGCAATTTGGTCATTGAGTAAGAATGTACAACCACAGCTGGCCTATGTTCAACTACCAATAGCTGATTCTTGCAGAACCCTTAGAAAAATATTTACTAAACGGGGAAAAAAAAGGTACAAAGCTACAAATTCCACCCAGGCCTGGTACTCAAAGGTCCAAACAATGAGCAAATCTGAATCATTAATCTATCAGGGGGCTCAAAGGAAGTTAAACCATGAAAGAAATGCTGTGCATAAACGCTTGTCAAGATTTATTTTTGGCTACAAAAACAAATACGATTCAATTTATTCTACTGAAAGACAATGTTTCTTTGATGAACAAAGGACAATAAAAGTAAAAAAAAAAAAAAAAAAATCGACTTTTCAGTTGAGATTTGATCTGCAGATTTCTTTGAAAGTCGCAGCTGTAACACAAACACCGTCTGTTTACAGCGCAATAGTAAAAGGAAACAGCTGTGGAGTCACGTCAGACAGAAGGTGGTGGTCTGAGGGCAGATATGAGCGGGGAGGGGGGCGATGTACTCACAGGGGTCTCTGCTGATGAACTGGGGCCCCGGGCTCTGCTGTGATGGAGGGGGGTTGGGGGTCCCCACCAGCTTGTTCTTGGCCATTTTGGTGTTGGCTTTGGCGAACTCCAGCCGCAGCGTCTGAGGGATCTCTGGGTCGAACCGGACGCCCTGGAATCACGGGAAAGAGGGGGAACAGGTCAGGGGAGGGGTTTGACGGTACGGTAAAGCCTTGGGAACTGAGTGACATGTAAATTGATGAACCAGACACCAGAACCTCTACATTTAGCAAGAAACATCTGAGCAGGGGTGTCAAACATACGGCTCATGGCCCAAAACTGGACCAACAAATGTTCCACTGTGGCCTGGAGGATTTGAATCTGTGAAATGCCAAAACTACAAGTAAGACGACTATATAGATAGATCTATCTATCTATCTATAAATACAGTCACTCATCCAAAAAAACAGACTTGAAGTGTTTAGCATATTTATCATCTGAAACAACTGTAAACGTCCATAACGAAACTTTCTGATGTTAACGTATTCCTTTTATTGGAAGCTCCAAGAATGAGTCTGGATTCGTCTCGGTCTCAAAGTTCACAGGATTTATTCTCATCACAAGTAAAGTCGATACTCAGCGCTGAGGACTGAACGAACAAAGAGCCCTGATCACCCAGTGATTTTGACATTTATGCTCCTTATGGGCGAGCTCAGGCGTACAAATGTTTTGGTCTTTAAATTAGCATTATCTAGATCGGGCAGATGGGAACCTCAACCCTACGTAAACTTACGTCTACAGTAAGTTTACTTCTTATCACCTATGTGTGTGACTGTACAGTTGTGCTCATAAGTTTCCATACTCTGACTGAATGCGTATGGGACGGCCTTGGATGTTCCAACATGACAATGACCCCAAACACAAGGCCAAATCCTCCTGTCATTGGCTACAGCAGAAAAAAGTGAAGGTGAAGGCGTGTCCATCTGAGCCTCCTGACTGTAATGTCACTGAGCCACTTTGGGGAGGTGTCAAACATGCAGTTCATGCAAGAA
>JAQQZY010000011.1:20350800-20361662 GCA_030068375.1 Ostorhinchus rueppellii
TTTAAAAAAAAAAAAAAAAAAAAAAAAAAAAAAAAAAGAGTCTAATTACATTGTGAAAATATTACATCAACAAACTTTCCTTAAAAATATGAATAACCTTGAATTTCTTAATCATAATGTGCGAAAATAAGTGCAATTTCAGCACTTTAGTTTAACATTTACACATGTACGCAACAACTTACAGATCACAGTGGATCTACAAATACACAAAACACTTATTAAAAAGGCAGAATATTCATAATATTAGACTTATTTCTGTTGAGATATTTCATGTTTGTTGAGACTTCACATTTTTTGGTGAAAGGATAGTTTCTAAATATTAACATTTACATGTAATTTAGCTTTTTGTTATACTAAAGCAAAGAGAAAACTTTGGCATTGTCATTATTTATAGGTTATTATGACAGTACTTTACTGGTCTGACCCACTTGAGATGGAACTGCGCTGAATGTGGAACCTGGACTAAAATGATTGTTAGCCCTGAAAACCCTGGAACTGAAATGGTCCGCCCAGACTTTTTTTTTTTTTTTTCCTGTTTTCACTTTTTTTCCCAGACCTTTCAAAATCTAGCAGTCTTTAACAGTTTACTACATGTTAGAATTCTGCTAAAACTGCTGCTTCTCCAGCTTCCAGGACAGACAGGAGTGAAATGACCCTAATGTAAGGCTGGGTGATATGGCTGAAATCTGGAACACGATACAAGCGTTTCATATTGGTCGATATCGATAATTATTGAAACATTGCATGACCTATTTAAAATAAGGACCAGGAGGGAAAAATACTACATCTAAACTCGAAACATTTTTATTTTAAACTTAACCTTCCTCTGATAGACAAGAAACATTGAAGGAAAATGAATGTCAACACATATGCATTCAATGTTACAATCACGAATGGAAACTGAACAAATATCCGTAATAAAGTGCGAAGGTTAACAAAGCTAAAGTGTGATAAAAACATGTGAAAAGTGTTAAATAGAAACAGCGAAACCTGATATCTAAGAAGAACTATTATATATGTATATAATTTTTTTTTACTGCAAGTTTAGCGTAAAAAAGTTCCCTCTCTGGTGAATAACACTAATAAAATAAAATAAAAATATGCAGTCCTTTATGAAGGAGAAATTAAAGTAAAACTGAGGTAGACTTAAACTTTACATCTGGACTATTCAAGTATATTTTCACTCAAGTTTTAATAAAATAAAAATATGGAGTGTTTTGTAAACAGAGGAATTTAAAGTCAAACTGAGGTTGACAGACATCTGAACCACTCAAGTATATTTTTGGTGCTTTTCCACTGCGAACCCTACACCACTCTACTCTGCACACTTCGGCACGACATGACTCTACCCACTTGTCGGACCAGCATGGTTGTGTTTCCACTGCCAGCCGTTACTAGTCGAGACTAGTTGAAGTGGGTGGAGTTGGCGGAGTTGACACTGCTGCGACGTTGTTTTCAGGCGACTAATAAAGTGTCCCAGTGCAGTCAGTAAAGTAAACAACAATGATGGAGGCAGTGGATGCAGTACTGATGCTGTTGTTTAAGCTTTAGTTTATTGTCACTGAAAAAGCTTAGACAGACGGCAGGTCTGTCTGGGGTGATTGTTTAAGACCCCCGAGCTACGTCGCACGTATGACGATATTTCCTCTGACTAATCAGTGGACAGCACTGTTCACGTCAGGTTTTACGCTCGGCACGGCTAGACCCACCTCTGAAACAGGTATGAAAAATTGTAACAGGTCCCAGGTCCAACCCCCAGTGGAAAAGCGCCATATTGGGGTAGAGTTGAACCGTGCAGAGTAGAGCCGTTACAAAAAGGTGCAGTGGAAAAGGGCCATTGGACTCTTGGTTTTGTGCTGGAACACCAGCAGTCCAAAACACTCCCATACTGACGAGCTGACCTTTTCATTCTTATCCACAATTTCCTCGCTCCTTGCGGCACTCATCTTTCCCTTCTTGACCACCACGCTGTTTCCGGAAAACGAAACGGACTACGACACAACGAGAGGGTGCAACCAAACTCGTGCTGTTACGTGATTGGCTATTAGTGTTGCAGCGAGCTCAAGGCAGCGCAAAGTGTGCTGTTTAAAATACTACCAGCTAAATTACAAGAAATGTTGGTCTTCACTTGATAGAATGAAGAGCATCAGAGTGTACAGACAACTGAAGCACGTGTGTAGAGTCAGTGGTGGGGGTTAAACGGTGGAATTCCCTTTATAATGAGCTGAAGGACTGTAAACACATATTCCAACTGAAAAAAGTGTATACAGAAAGAACAATGAGATTATATGAAGAGTCACAAGTTCTGACATTTTGCTTCGTATTTGTTTAGCATCTTGTGACATTTATTTACTTATTTTGGTCTGGTGTAATTCTTTTACATCATTTCATCAGGTATTCATTTCCCTATGTTTTGTACTTGGTTTTATATTAACTTTGCATTATCTTTGGATGTATTTGGTTTGGTTTGTTTGACTTTACAGCTAGTTGTGTATGTATAGTTAACCATTAAGACTAGGATTATTTATTAGGGGGCAGGAAATGTAAGATTTTCTTCATCCTGCTCCTTATTGACCACGGGTGCGTACTCGGGATGCTCTGGTGTACGGTTTATCAATTTCGATCAAATATATTAATTTGGCTATTTCCCGATAATTTCCCAATACCCGATACTTAAGTAGACTACATAGCAAAAAATGTAAGTATAAAAAATGCATTACCTTTCAATTAAAGCCATTTATTAATTGCAGGACAGGCTCAAGTCCAAATAAGTGCAGTGCGAAAAGCAGCTCAGCCTCTCGCTACTGCTCTGCTTGAGGGTCATGCACTGAGACTGACTTCGGCTCCGTTCACACAGCGGGTCTTAAAGCACAATTCGGATTTTTTTGTGAAATCCGATTTTTTTCTGTGCTCGTTCATATTACAAATTAAATGCAACTTCTATCAGTTCTTAGTATGAACTGAATGCCACCCTGAAGTGACCCACATGTGCAGAAGAGGTCCTGACGTCATGCAGGACCATACAGAATGCACCGTGTTTACGGAAGTAACTATGGAGGGATCTGGTATCGGTGTGTGTGACACTGATAAAGTCTGTCTAAAAGCGAAGTCAGCACCAGTCAAATCATTTTAAGTATTCGATTAAAAAAGAGCACAGCCAGGTTTGTCGCTGTGGCTGCTACGTCTGTACAACGGAGTATTTGGATGTGGAGTCGGAGTCAGGAGTGGTGGGATAGTGAAGTTAGCAGCTTCACTGATGGAGACTTTGTTCAGAATTTTCCAATGACAAGAAAAACGTTTAAATATATATGTGACCGCCTCTCCGTAACACACTCATGATAAGACACTTATCTCTGGCGATTTCAATGATGTAAAGGTCGGATAAATGCGACCTGGCCGTTCAGACTGACGTCGCATTGCAAAATATCCGATAACTATCAGATTTTTACCACATATGAAAGTGGCCTGGGTCAGGTTTAAAAAAAAATGGATACGTGCTGTCCAGACTGTCTTCAAAAAGGTCAGATACAGGTCAAATAGCGGCAAAAAGTCGGATTTGGGCCACATTTGGCTGCAGTCTGAACGTAGCCAACTTAAACTAACTTGCCTTCCACACTTTTCTAGCATGCTTTTTCTTAAATTTTCACTTTTTTGTCTTTATAATTGTCTTTTGTAGTGTCTCTTTTTAGTTTTGTGACCTGAAGAAGACTAAACCGAGTCGAAACATCGTCACCGAGCGCTTTTTTCCTGATACTTTATCGCAGGGGTGTCAAACTCATTGTAGTTTAGGGGCCACATTCAACTAAATTTGATCTGAAGTGGGCCGGACCAGTGAAAAAATGACATAATAATCTATAAATAATGTCAACTCCAAACTTTTCTCAACGTTTTAGAGCGAAAAAAAAAAAAGTAAAATTAAACAATGAAAATGTTTACATCTACAAACTATCCTTTAAAACAATGTGAAATAACATGAACAAACTGAAAAATAAGAGTAATTTTAGCAATATTCTGTTCAGTTTATCATTTCCACATGTTCATTATAACTTACAAATACAATAAACATTTAGTAACAGGAAGAATATTGTTAAAATTGCACATTTCAGGTTCTTTATATTTGTTTTTGTGAAATTATACTTTGTTTTACTGTCAATGTGTGAAAATATGTACATGTACAAAGAGAAAA
Source organism: Ostorhinchus rueppellii (assembly GCA_030068375.1). Lineage (NCBI taxonomy): Eukaryota > Metazoa > Chordata > Actinopteri > Kurtiformes > Apogonidae > Ostorhinchus > Ostorhinchus rueppellii. The sequence continues at coordinate 20,354,987 of JAQQZY010000011.1, forward strand.
ATGTGGAGTTGTGAGTATTTCTAGGTTATTATTATGATAGTATTTGACTGATCTGACCCACTTGAGATTAAAAATGGGTCTGAATGTCGAACCTGAAGTAAAATGATTAACATCTATTTTTTGCATTCCACAAATTCATCTCAGGGGCCAGACTGGACCCTTTTACGGGCCGGATTTGGCCCCCAGGCTGCATGTTTGCCACCTGTGCTTTATCGGGATGGGCGCATCTCTAGTGTGTACATATTTGTTCACTGGATTATTGAATGTTCGTTGATGAAATGCACAGCCACGAACGAAATAAATAAAAATAATTACATTTCATCACATATATTACACACTGATCATTGAATTCATGCTTTGTCCTTCAATATCAAGCCAAAAGTAAGACGTTTTAAGAAATATTAATCCATGAGGACTATATTTTTTAGCGATGACTGTAATTTCTGTAATGGGTTTAGTGTGAGGAACTGCGGAGAGCTACTATGACAGGAAACAAATCACATCCTTTCTTTGCTTTTAGTCTGTCTTTCCCACATTTCAATATGCAGATACATGTTTGCAAAATCTGGCTTATCTCCATACGACCCCCGGGACGTAGCTTTCCCCGAAAAAACAAGAGCGCTGTTGAATTCTCAGCCCCTCTGAGTGATTCTATGGAAACAGTCTGACTATTGTTGGCTCATAATAAGATGATAATTTCTATCCTTTCTTCAACTCTGCTCTGCCTTTGATGCACACCAACATGTCGACATCTGAAAGTTGACAGATTCTGCTGGCGTCGCGGTGATAAAACTGATGCTTTTTTCTGTGACAAAGAGATCAATAAAAACTCAAGAAGGCTGGTTTATATCTAGACACATTAAAACAAAAGTGGAAAAACAAAGCTGTGTGAGAGCTTTTACTTTTGTTTCAAGAAATAAAACCCTGCGAGTATTTGCCTCATCAAGGATTTCTACCGAGCTCAAATAAGTGAGATTAAAATTAAACCCTAGATCAATATCTTCTATTTATATGTGGAAGCAGAGCTAATTTTCCTGCGCTTGACCTTGCAGGATCTACAGCAAAGCTTAAAGAAAATAAGAAAAAACACAAGCAGCGTTCAGAGCAGTCTTTCTGAAAAGATGGTACTTGAAATTTTTGGGGGGAAATAACTCATAATGTACTGAATATAAAATAAATAATGAGAATTAACGTTGAAATACAAAACAATGCATTCATATAAAAAAACTAACTTCTACTGTCAATCATCTTGTTTAAGCTTTGGTAACATTTCTATTTTATAATATTTAAAATGAGTTTATCAGTAATTAGATCCTCTGACAGTTCTTTTCGCTTTACTTTTTTGGTAAATTCCACTGGTATTTTCAGTTGAATAACCTCTCAGCTGACATGTCTGTTTCTGCATATGAAATCTGACACCATGGCTGAAATCTAAAACGATACATTCATATAATAAAACTGACACTTTAACTTTCATCGCCAATCATCGTGAATCTTGAAGAATAAATGACATTCTCGTGGTTCAAAGACAGTCTATACATGAAATCCCCTGGTATTACAAAAATGTCTTCATTAAAACTGAATAACAATTAAACTGACACTTTGGCAATATAGTAACATTTTAGGATCTTTAGTAACATTTTTGGAACATTTCTATTTTATATTCAAGGTGAGTTTATCTGAGTGATTAAGTCATTATTTTTGGTTGATGAAAGGTTCGTTTATGAATTAACAAGTGCGTTTTAGATCCTCTGACCGTTTTTTTGCTTTACTTTCTCGGTAAATTCCGCTGGTATTTTCAGTTGAATAACCTCTCAGCTGACATGTCTGTTTCTGCACATGAAATCTGACACCATAGCAACGTGGCCCTATTGTTTATCCGTTGCTAGGTAACGCACTTCAATGATGATTGCACAATTCTGGGCGTTACTATTGTATTCCAAAATGAATAATATCTCGCAAAATACTGGTCCTATCAACTTGCTGTTTTTGCTTGTCTCTTCTTTGAGCAAAAATATCCAAGTATGTTAAACTGTAGCAGCTCTTTCCAGATTTTGTGTGAAACCCGAGACTGTACACAGAGTCCACTTTTATAATACAGGACAACCAATTCATTGATTTTTCTGATCAATGCAACAAGACACTTTTCAGTTTATATTTTGCAAATAATATTTACTTAGAAAACTGTTATAATTAATACATTACAGTTAAATTATATTTTCAAAACTTTGTAAACAAAAACATTAACAGACACGTTCGGCACAAGAGCAAATTTTGCTTAATTATTATTGATCATTCATTTATCAGACAGGTGTGGTCGTTTGTTTACCTGTTTGACTAGTTTAGGTATTTCAGTAGGTAAACAAACAAATACCCGTCTAATAAATGAATGATCGATAATAACTGTAAGTGGAAGACAGTAAGAAACTATACCAGAAATCAAAAATGCTGAAGTGAGAGTTGGGGCTACTTGGGTAAAAAACTACATCTCAGCGGGTACAGCACTGTAAACAGTTTGAGAACCATTGGTCTAAAATAAATGTTCCTTTCACATGCATATGCTTTTATTAGTGCAGTTAAAGGTGGGGTCTGAGATGTGAGAAAAACGGCTCGGGCAGGCTACATTTTGAAACGACACAATTGAAAAGTCCCAACCCCCTTCTTCAGACTCAGCCCTGAAGCCACGCCTCCAGACTCCAGAACACACAGTGCAGGGGGGAGGGACAAATGGCGGTTGATTTTGATAGATATATCAGCGTTCAATCATTTGGAGTGGGTGCTCAAAATGATTGGATGTTGTTTTTCAGTCCCATTTGTCCCACAGGTGACGTAAACTTTAAATTTTTATGTCAGAGCATTTAATTATTTGTTTGCAATCAGAGTGTGAAGGAGATTTTTAGCTGAATAGTAAAAAATGCTCCAGGAAAACCTCTCAGACCCCACCTTTGAAGGATTCAAAAGTTTAATCCGATTAATCACAGGGTTGCTGTGAATTAATTTCAGTTCATCACGATTAAATATCATTCATTTTAAAGTCGGGGTCTGAGATGTTAGAAAAACGGCTCGAGCAGGCTACATTTTGAAAAGACACAATTAAAAAGTCCCAACCCCTTTCTTCAGACTCCTCCCCCGAAGCCACGCTTCTAGCCTACCGGAACCTGCAATGCTTGGGGTGGGGTGGGACAAATGACATCTGAATTTGATAGACATATCACCGATCAATCATTTCGTGTGGCTGCTCAAAATGATTGGATGTTGTTTTTTCAGTCCTGTCTGTTCCACAAGTGACTAAAACTTTTCATTTTCGTGTCAGAGCATTTAATTATTTTTTGTAATCGGGGTATGAAGGGGATTTTTAGCAGTATAGTATAAAAAAAAATGCTCCCAAAAAACATCTCAGACCCCTCCTTTAATTGATATTAGTCATGTTTCCTTTTGCATGAGCAAAAACAGACTCAAGAAAGACGGGAATATGTCTGCACTTAATGTGTTTATTAAACACCTTCGACAGTTTCAACAAAACAGCTTGAAACAGCTGTTCCGTCTGGGTTTTTTTGTCCTCATATTTCCATCCAGAGGCCCACGTGCTGTTTATTGTCTTCTATCTTTATGAGCTGGTTCTGCTGCCTGTCACTACCAGATCATCTGCCCATTTGTTCATGTGTGACACTAACTCTACTTGGACAAAGTGCCTGAAAAGCGTTGGCAGAGACGTTCAGTCATTCTGCTGCAGATGGCTTAATTGGGTCAAAAATGTTCTATCAGATCAATCATGATGATGAATTAATCCATGTTAACACGTTAATTTTGACAGCCCTAGTTTTTACGTATATTTTATATATGCTTCTGAGATATTTCTGCCACTTTTGGTCAAGGAACCAAATCTAGGAACTTCACTGACCTTGATTTTCTACATGACAATAACATTTTTTGAAAATTTTCACAAAAGTAATAAAGTCTTGTTTTTTCCTGCAATAACTCACTAATATTGACATTTTTATTAATTTCAGAGTATTTCTACGAGGGTCTGATGCACCCTATAATGTTATAATTTCCTGAAAATGTAATAAAATTTGCACTTAACTTGATCAAAAATGTAATAAAACCAAATAATGTAATAACTTATAAATATCCTGACTGATATTGTATTGTACTGATATTACATTATTGGCGCTTTTTTACATTTTTAGGTGGGTCTGTTTTCTTTTTTTCCAAACTGATAATGTCAAACTTGACAGATAATGTAATATATATGTTCATTTTCAGTCCAAAGTTCTACATTTTGTGTTTCGAGAATCTCAGACTGTTAAATACACTGGATTTGAAACAACAGAATGACTACTGGGTTAAAGTGCAGCTACTACAATATCAGTCAGGATATTTTATTACATTATTGGTGAATGTATTACATTATTAAGTTTTATTACATTTTCGATTGAGTTAAGTGTAGATTCTATTACATTTTTAGTAAATTATTACATTATAGGGTGCTACAGGGTCCAATAAAGGGTTAGTACAGCTGTAGTTTAAACCACTGACCTCATAAACTTGCTATTTTTAATATATTACAGTTAAATATATGTTGTTGGGTTTGTTTGGGGTTTTTTTTACAAAGTTTTGAAAATGAAAACAGACACCTTCGGCACAGGAACACATTTGGCAATTTTTTTTTTCAATCAATAACGCTGAGGTAAGAGTTGGGGGTACTTGGCTAAAAGAAAAGTATATTTCAGGGGGTACTCCACTGTTAAAAGTTTGACAACCACAAGTTTAGAGGATGTGCTTTAGCTCATGTATCCTGCCTTTTTATGGTTTTATAAATGCGATAGAAACTGTAGGAGCAGTCTGGATCTCCCTGATATCGAATGCACATAAGGCAAAGAGAGATGCAAATCCTAGACATCACAGGATACGCTAGCGCTGAGCTGGTTGTTGCAAGGAGCGTGGAGAGGGCATGACACTTACGTTCAAGGCATTCTTAGCAGCCTCCGCCTCTGATCGACTGTCAAAGCTGACAAACCCCACTGGCTGGGGAGACAAGAAGACAGAAGAAAAAGAAAGAAACATGGTTTAAGGCAGAAAACTGAGTCGGCATTTCTGTCTGAGTGACATAGACATGTTGCTTTTATTTCATTATTTCACTTCTTCCATCATAACCACCCTGGTTTCATTCCCCCTGTCTGCCTCTCTTTTTGCTTTTCTCATGCTTCTGTTTCGAAAAAGCAAGAAAAAAGAGAAAAGAGGGGGGAGTGAAACGCAGCTTGGACGCTTACATTTTACAAGGAGAGTTCATGGTTCGGCTCCCCTATGCCCAAAAAAGGGCAACGTGGGAGAGGGAAAGTACTAGGAGATAGAGAGGGGAGAAAAAAAAAGCTGAAAAAGGGAAAGAAATGAAGAGAGGAAAAGGACACAAAGGGAGGGAGGGGGGGGTCCTGGGAGGAAGAAGCGAGGAAAAATAGAAGGAGAAAGAGGGAGGAAAAGGTTGAAGGTGAGAATAAAAATCAAAGAAAGCGAATCAAGGGAAGGGAGTGATGTTGAAGCGGTTTTGAGGACCTCCCTGTGCAGGCCTGTTAGGAGCTAATACATTTCCCTTCACATCTATTTCGCCTGCGCTTGTTTTATATTCAGAGGACATCGCTTTGGAGCCGCTGTCCGCTGCAGTAAAAGGTGAAGCAAAGCAAAGAAAGTACAAAGATGTAGTTGGAAGCTGTCTGTTTCCTAACCAGTGCAGCAGAAATGGGAAAAAGAAACCAAAAAAACAAAAAAAACAAAAAGAAAAACACAGAAAACCACCATCATCGTTGTGTGCTGTATGTGAGGAGAAAGTGAATTCTCTGAACGTATTTTTCCCGAGGGGTCGAGCTGCTGCGACTGATCTGAAAAAGCAGTCTAGGGCTATGGGAATTTTGTACAACCAACGAAGGAAACAGAAAAAAAAAAGAGCGAGTGAAGACGTCAGGAGGAAGAAGTGTAGCTGGAATATAAATAGAAAGGGTCTGAGTTCTGCCTCTTGCTATATATGGAGATGACTGTGTGTTCTATGACTACGGAGGAGAAGATCGATTGATTTATGTTGCTATTGTCATTGGCGCTGCTCATGGTGACGGTCACAACGAGCACTTTGTGAGATCGGTTCGTGTGGAAAATGGGAATGATAATAATAATAGCAGTTGCGGGACAGGGCGGGGTTTGCAAAGTCCAAAGTGCACAGAAACGCACTTATTTATGAACATGTAGGACAAACCTGCACACACCACATTCTACACATGAGCAGAATCTGGAATAGACAGTCAGATATGGGATGATGAGTGTGTAAGGATAGAATAGTCGAAACTTGCAGCGCATCACGGGAATTCACTTCGGAAAATAATAGGAATGATGGCCTTTGAGAGTGGTCGTGTTGAACTTATGCATCTATTTACATATTTTCAAGGTCAAATTCAAGCACTTTTAACCCACAAAGACCCAGTATGAATATTGTGGCAGCTCCCAAATGGTTTTTTCTCTCCATTTAACGTTTCTCAAATGATTCAACACCATTTATTATCATATCGTCCTCAGTATTTTTTGCATTTTCTACATATACAGTCCTTAACAAGTGTATTCTTCCAGCTCCACCCAGTATAAGGTGTCCCACTGCTGCCATAATTGAACAGTATTTCTGTTTACCTAAATA
>JAQQZY010000011.1:20527929-20539316 GCA_030068375.1 Ostorhinchus rueppellii
TGTTAGGAAAGAGACTTAAAGCCGGCAAGAGACTTAAAGCTGCGCTACGCAACAACCGGCAGGAGGTGCAATGCTGCGCTGTGCAGCATCCGGTATAAATGGGTTAAGAGTGGTAGGGTTTTTAGGTTAGGACCCACTTTTGGGTTACGACCCACCAGGTGAGATTCACTGCCCTTGAAGATTAAGCAGTTCAGAAAATGAATGAATGAATGAATGAACAAGTGGTGCCAGGCACAACAAAAAAATAAATGGAAGATTTTGAAAATTCATTTAAAAAATTTAAAATTTCATCCTACTGTTCCCAAAATGTAATGAGATCTATTCTGGGTCACTGGCAGTCTATAAAGTCAATTTGGTATGAATTCAACCAGTAGTTTTGCTGCTACAGACATTTGAAATTTCACCCATTATAAGTAAGTGGTCCAAAAAAAATATATTAAAAAAATTAAAAATAAATTTTAAAAATTTAATTTTGACCTACTGTTCCTCAAACATAATGACATCTATTCTGGGTCACTGGTAATCTATAAACCCAATTTGGTATGAATTCAACCAGTAGTTTTGCTGCTCGAGTGTTAACAAACAAACCAAACCAAAAACAACTATCACTCCTTGCCTCCCCTTCGGGGGTCGGAGTAATAAGGAACATCTGAAGCAACCATACCCTAAACCCAACAAGAGTTCTTGTTTTTCTCTTTATTTATCTCCAGTTGTTGTGCAGTGGCGTGTATTTATCTCAACTGAACAACATCCAAAATGACGCCAGGCCTGAGGACATCTAGTACATGCCCACATTAAAGCCACTCATGCAGCTTTAATTAAAATACTGAATTCATTTATGTTGTTTTGGTTAAACTCTTCATCACTTATCCACAATAAATAATTTAAGTCATTATGGAAAACCCAATCTAATTTGAAAAAAATTAATAAAAATCATGAAACAAACTGAGGTCATTACATGTTAATGTGTGGTTCTACTGTGCAGGGAGTAAATGACTGAAACATCTATTTTCTCAGTTCTACAGGTTCGGGGCACACAAACAGTCCCAGGTCAAAAGCGTACTTCACAGATTTTCTCAAAAACTGTATCTACTGAAAGCTGATTTAAAGTCAAAGAGGCTTTGCAAATGCAGATGAAATTCATTTGCTTTTCTTTCTTGCTTATTCCAATAGCGCATAATCCAAAATGTGTGTCACTTTCAGAGGGTACGGAGATTTAAGCGATTTCAAGACGGCTCCTTTAAGTCTCCCATTTAAAATTCATTGAAAACAGATTTGGGGGAGATGGGGGGAGAAAACCAATTTGAAACGGTTATGAGTTATGAAAACAAATTCCACATTGATTGGCTCTCATACTTATCTTGCTCTGTGTAAACAAATAGTCCACAGGAGGAAAAATGCAGATTGCATTAGCCTCAGTGTTGCTGAAGGTCAGAATAAACTGATACAATTATTGGCCACTTACACATGAACAGCAGCTTTAACTGTTCCGCAGGTTCAGTATAACTAAAGGCCCAATTCATTTATACAGTCAGAGTGAAGCAATGATATTCAAATGCAGTTTTGTTTTTGTAAATGTGAGACATTTTGACTCTATTTCTTAATGCCTCACTGCCTTAGGTCTGTTCTGAAACAATAATGTGATTGAATTCCCTCAACCTGCCCCAAACAAGTAATTACACACTGATATTCATAAACTCTGAACTGAATAACAATCAATTTAACCTTGAATGCATCTGTATCCGTCCTGACTGATGTGCTATTAAACCGTTGTGGAAGGCAAAGATTTAATCATGGAAACGTTTGGAAAGTGCAAACAGAGTAAGTCAGTGGCTTCGAGCATTAAATCTTCTTCATTTCTTTTGTCAGACTCGAATCTCCAACACGAACCCTGACCATGGAGGCTCCCAGAGGCGTGGAAGTGAGCGCTGACCAGGGGTCGCTGAGGATCAGTGGTAGAAAGGACCTCCATCTGGAGTCCACAGAGGGAGAGGTGAGGAACATCTGCTCTGGGAGTTCACTTCTGATGCTTATCGCCTGTGTTTACAGCTCTGGGGGAGAAAAAAAAAAGAGAGAGAGACCACAAAATGATCACTTTGGCTGATTTTATTATTCATAGATGTGTGTTTGAGTGAAAGGAACATTTTTGTTTTACTTTCTAAACTACGGACAACATTTAGCCCGAATTCCAAATAAAAATCATGCTATTTAGAGCAAGTAGAGTCATGGAAAAAATTATTAGTCAACAAAAACAATGATTATGCAATCAAGTACTCCTGTGTATCATGAAACTAAAACAGACAGAAAAGAAAACATGGAATGCCATCAAAATATTCCACCAAAGTATCTTCTCCTCTGACACTATTTTGCAAAAACGTTGTCCCTGCGTCCTGTACTTAGTTCTGTCCAACATGCGACTGTGATTAATCCACATAAATACAAACTGGACAAACAACTAAGTTTTGTCTACTGTTCCAAAGTGATCATCAACCCTGAAGACAGGTCTGGTATCATCTAGTTCACATGTACAGTCATGGAAAAAATGATTAAACCATCAAAAGTCATCCAAAACAATGGTTATCCAATCCTAATGTTCCAAACTAATGTTGGAACTTGGGAAAAGTTGGTGCAATAACCCAGGTTTTCAGTGACAGCTTTCACATGTCTTGGCTCTTCTGTGCTGTTGTTGGATGATTTCATGCAGCTCCAGGCAGAGAAATTCCAGAAGTTCAGCCATGTTTGATGGCTTGTGATCATCCATGTTCATCCAGAAGTTTTCAAAGTGGGTTCAGGTCTGCAGATTGTTCTGGCCATGACAGGGTCTGCATCTGGTGGTGCGTCATCCACACCTCTATTGACCTAGCTGAGGCCAGGAGCATTGAACTGATAGAAGAACCAGTCCTCAGAGTTTGGGAAAATTGTCAGAGCAGAAGTCCAGTAGCTTTCAATAGTTATTTCTGTTTATTCTAATTACTTTTGTGATATTAATAGCACTGTTTTTGTCTATTGTAAGAAGGTAGTGATGACCACAGTAATAATAATAGATTAGATTTTTATAGCGCTTTTCAAGTCACCAAAGCCCTTTACATTGTTGATCCATTATTCATTCACTCTCACATTCTCCCTCTGGTGGTGGTAAACTACACTTGTAGCCACAGCTGCCCTGGGGCAGACTAACGGAAGCGTGGCTGCCATTTCGCGCCTACCTCCGACCACCACCAAACATTCATACGGATTCATACACCAGTGTGAGTGACACTAGAGGCAAGGAGGGTGAAGTGTCTTGCCCAAGGACACAATGGCTGACCTGGAGAGAGCGGGATTCGAACCGCCAACCTTTCGGATATTGGGCTCTACCACCTGAGCCACTGCCGCCCCCGTCAAACATGCAGGTCATGCAAGAAAACCCTAAATCGAAAAGGAACTGAAGGTGTTTAGACAAAAAGAATGTGCGGTTTTAGCATCTGACAAAATAAAGAGCCTCATCCACAACGACGACAAAAGACTAGAAGCTGTCGTAGATGTTACAGGGGCCAACAGGGCTTGGGCGCCACGTTGCATTCAGGGCCGTGTTGATGGCCTCGCGAATGTAAACAAACCGCAAGTCAAATGAGGAGAAGAAGCAGAGTTGGGAGAAAGAATAAATAGAAAGAAAGTGATGTTAAAATCCCAAAAGGGGTGTGGAATTTACTGGAATATGCTAAATAGGGAAGTTAAGGACCGGTATATGGACAAAATTGGCACTACAAACGGTTTGGATCCATATGAAATTCCCAAAAAACAGCGGAGCACTAACGCCGACTTGCTGCCGCAGGTTTGTGTAACTGCCGTCTTCAGCGGCCTTGTTTGTGATGTGAGCGCCGACACTTCAGAACAGTTCAGAAGCTACAAGTCATTGGAGTCTCATGTGCAGTTTACAAATGGATGGGTTCAGGAGCTGCAGGTCATAAAGCAGTGGGAACACAGTGGTCCAACAAAGGTAAGCTGCGCTCCAACAGCTAATGCTAACATTAATATTCATGTGTTATACTTTACTGTTGTATAAGCGTCATTTATATGTCATGTAAATACACACTGAGAAGTTGAGGTTAATGTTTGGTTTCCTACTTTTTGTGGTTGCGCCTCCAAGCAGGAAAGCGGGGAAAAGTTACTCCATTTTTGATCTTTTTCCCACGGCGATCGTGTGTTGCGCTGTTACACCGCACAATACAGCAACTGTTTAGCATGGCTGAGATAATTTGATTCTGTTTTTCGCATAAATAAGATACATAAATAAGATCTGTCTCAATAAACAGTGCGTATAGTAGGCTTCAAGGAGGCTTCCAACATGGCAACCACGCAAGTAATGACATACTGATGCCAAAGCCCTGCACAGAGGATGAAGAACGAGGGTATGTAAACGTTTAATCAGGTTTTTTGGATATTTTCTGTTGTCAGTATGATTTAAAAACAGCAAACACATTTGTCTGATAATAAATGGCTTCACCCAAACACTAGCCATAAGTGAAAGAAACATTTCTGCATTATCATTCATATTCTCTGAAAAATGGCCAAAGAATCTCAAATTCTCTGAGGGTATGTGAACTTATGGGCACAACTGTACCACCTGGCACACGGAGGAGGAGCATCGATTTAACAGATTTTTTTTTTGTTGTCTTTAAATGCAGCAAAAGCAGTTGATTTAATTGATATTTCAGTCCAGATGGCAGCCATGTCCCAATGGTGAGTTCAGGGACCCTTCAGGAATCTTCATTGCACATATTTCAGAGCAACGAAATTCACTTTCAGTTATAACGGTCCAACATTACATAAAACAACAGGACATACATGGGAATACAGATCCGGTTATAAATGACGTATCGCAGGTTGGCTCCCGCTCCGTGTTTATCGGAAGGAAAGAACCAAAATGGAAAACACAGGGAGGAGGAGAGAAAAGAAGACAAATGTCACACTGTGTCCTTGGAGAGATGCAGTGTGATATTGGTAAAAAAAACAAAACAAAACAAAAAAAACACCTCAGCATTAAGCACAAAAACAAGTTTAAGCACAGGACCCAACGCACATTTTTGACGATGCTACGAGAGCCTGTGCTGAGTGGCGGATTTGGATTTGTTTGTCTGTCTTTCTCCCATTTTATCTGTCTTTTTGCCGAAACTGAGTCTGCTGCTGAACTGAATTGCCCCTCGATACATAAAGTTTTCTGAATCTCAACATGATGAGTGGGTTATGGGGGTTCGGGCTGGGCCATACGATGTCAGTGAGAAAGAGGTAGGTGTGCAGCAGCCAATCAACGGCACAGCGCTTCTGAGCCCCGCCCTCTTCCCATCCACAACATGTCTGAACAAATATGACTTCAGATCAAAACCAATATGGAGGTTTACGGTTACTATCAGCTGGTTACACTTGGGTGTGATGCATTTCACATCAGCAAAACAAAATCTGAAAAATAGGAGATGAAGCAGTAGCTGAGAAGATGAAGTGAGCTGGAAATGACGTTTCATTATTACCGCCGTCAACTGGGGCTGATGTAAGCGAAGGAAATATTAAGATTCTGAATGCCTTCATATTACAGAAGGGGTTCCAAACGTTTATTTTCTTCACCTTGGGACCCAAGGCAAGAAAAACATGATCATTTATCTTAACGTACCTTTTTTTTTTTATTCTTCCACCAATAAAGCGATGTTGTACAATTGCAATTTTGCTGCTAAATGAACATCACAGACAAGGAGAGCGAGTCAGGGACATATTTCAGGGTTTCTGCGGGTCATTAAAAAGTATAAAAAGTCATTAAATGTATTTTGTGACAATTAAAGCCTGAAATGACATTTAAAAAAAATACGTTTGGGTTCTATTTTGGGTTTTCCTCACATTTTGTAATTTACTGTATTGATTGAAAAATGCAGTTTGTTAGGACAGACAGTTCCTCCTCTTACATATATTAATGGGATTCTAAGAACAGGGTTTCATTAAAAAGCATTCAAAGTCATTAAATAGGTTTTTGAAAATTAAAGACTTAAATGACATTAAAAAACCCCCATTAAATTCCATGTCCAGAAGCATTAAAAACTTAAATACACTTGATGGAAAAAAGCATTGTTCCTCACAATTTATTTTGATTATATAGACATTGAATAATTTTGATTGGACCTATCGTGTGATGATTGACAGGTGGAACCCTTTAATTGACTGTTGTTTATGGCCGATGCATAATTTCACGACACCGGATGTTTGGAATGTAACATGCTGTAAACGTGCTCATGCTGTGGAAAAGGAAAATTAGTAAATGAGGGAAAAATATGAAAATGCAAGTTTGAGCAGAAGTGGTTGGAGTGTATGTGTACGATATTTGGTTCCGTTTGTATTTTCCACATTCAGGTTCTCATTTGTTTTTAAAAAATCCCCAGCAAGGTGGATTTTTACTCTTCCCTTCCTCGGTGTTCTTCAGTGCTGTTTACTCGCTTCATTTCACTTGAGAATGTGAAGGTGTTTCATCAGTACTTGAAGAACCCTCATTTTTATTCACTGAGATAAACGTCGTCAGAGTGCGCTAAAGAGCCTCTTCAGACCAGTGTGTGAACATCTCATTGAGTATAAATCTTTGACCTTCCATTATTGTTGCATTCCACACATAAAACAGTACTATGAGTAAGGATACTGGATACTGGGGCGCTGTGGGGGGGGGGGGGGTGTGTAAACATGATAAATTCATGGGGCCCATAGCGCAGTGCAGGGGGTCCAGTGGATACAGGTTAGAAGTTGTGGAAATGTCATGAAAGATCCACTGTAGAATCGAGGAATAGAGGCCAGGAGTCGGACATTGAACGCATGTTAGGTTTCACTTTGGCTTCATGCCATGTCAGCGTTAGTTTTGGACTACACCCCCACATTTACGACTGCTGCCCCTACCCCATGTACATGTGCTGCCCCTTCTGATAAATCAGTAAGATACTGAATTTTAGCGTGTTAACTTTCACTTTCATTTTGCTGGGACTGCTCGTACATATAACTGCTGCACCTACCCCACATACATGCATCGAGGGCAGCCGTGGCCTCGATAGCTGGAGAGTCAGCTTGTGACCATAAGGTCGCTGGTTCAATTCCCTGGATTGGTGGAGAGTTGTTGGCTGATGTGCCCTTGTGCACTTACCTACATGGTCAGCCCACTGCTCCCAGCATGCAGTGTGTGTGAGGGGTTCAAGGCAGAAGACAGATTTCAGTGTGTCATGCATGTGAGAAAGTACGACTGATAAAAATAAAGATTCTATTCCATAACCCCACCCCCAATCTAAAAAATCAATATGATATTGATTTTTTTTTTTTTTTTTAACCTTCTGTGGCTATTGTTATGCAGTGGTACCTCTACTTAGGAAATTAATCCGTTCCGGAAGTAGTTTCGTAAGTAGATAATTTCGTTAGTAGACACGTGTTTTCCATGTAAATGCCCTAATCTGTTCCAAGCCCCCCCCAAAATTTCGTGAGATCACCCAAACGCATTCCTTTTTCATACTTTTCACTTATCTCTTGCTTCGTCTGTATGGACAAAACAAGTCTCTTCTTCTTCACTCCACTTTTCTCCATCACTTTCTTGGGACCCATAGTGAATAAAAGTGAACGAAAGCTGACGAAAACATGTCGGCACTTCCTGCTTCACTATTCACTCTAGCGTGAGACAAGCGTACACACAGAGGGACCTCCCACTGTGTGTCAGGGGGCCGCACCATGGCCAATGGCGGAGCAGCTCTGAGCGCCGACTGGAACAGTACCGTAAAGTATGGAATAATTACACCGTTCAAATCCTGAGCGCCAAGTGGAAGTGTACTTTACCGTAAAGCATGGAATAGTAGCGCTTTTCGTAACTTTAAATTTCTTTCGTTAGTAGAGTCAATATTTTACCATAAAGGATTTTCGTAACCCCCCCGGCACACATCCCCTCCAAATCACAGAGAAGATAAAAATAAATAAATAAACAGTAAATAATACAAAGTAGAAGGACAAAATTCCCACTTTAAATGTTACAAAAAAAACAGTATAATAAAATACTCAGTCAACAGAAACAGATTGCATTATTAACATTGGATTACATCCAACACATTTTTTCCAGTTTGACAAAATAAAGTACTTCCTTGATCCATTTTGAGAAGGTTGGTGGAGATGAGGATTTCCACTGTAACGATATAAGCCTCCTGGTCAATCATGAGATACCGCATTTTATAAAGGGCCCACATCGTGTAGCTTTCATGGGGCCGACAGTTGCTAGCGGTGCCCCACACTGGATATGTAATGTTTTAATGCTTTATACCTTGAAACTGAGTGCCCAGTGGAAGGGAGGCCAGTGCTGATGCAGGAAGTTGATCTCCCAGATGTTCTGGGTCACACATGGTTTCATGGTTTCCACTAATTTCATGCAGAAACCCAAATATTCGGGGCTCAGACATAAGTAATCCGAGACACATTTACGTCTCGGTCCCCACAAAAGCTGCCCACCCATGAGTGCTTTCATCTCTGGGCGTGATATCACTGCCCCTGTCTGGAGCTCCGCCAAAGGATGACAAATGCCTGTTGCATGGCACCGATGCACTTGTCATTTTAGGGGAGGGGGGGGCGGTTCACTGCCGACCCCCTCCTGTGGCCTTGACTTCCATGTGGACGCCTGCAATTACATGTTTGTTAAATGTTATAAATCAAGTAAGTTTTGGTGACTTATTGCACAGTTGTCTGCAAGAGTGTTACCATGGTCACCTGCTCAGCAAACTGCCCATATGTCATCTGTTTGTAAGGTCACACGGTCACTGCTTCTGCTACAGATGACTGGGCTCTTTGATTTGTTTATTTAATATATTTTACCCCATTGAAAATAGGGTTTTACATAAATTCACCTCATTTTAGTGGCTGTTTATTGTCTTGCAAATGATTAAAGTTGCTGTTTTTTCCAAAACTCTTCTAAAATCTTGTAGTTTGAACAGTTTGGTTCAATTTGAATATTCATGTTTTTTTGTTGGTTTTTTTTGTTTTTAATAGTTTACTACTTCTCAAAGCCTAACTTCTGCACTCATTGACTCTGGGACTTTATTGGATGATGGTCTAAGATTTGGTGAGATCGTACAAAGTCATCCATCCTCGTACGTGCATGTATGACCCACAGCAGTGTTTGATGAATGAATGCCCTGAGGAGCAGCAGGAGAGTTTCACAGAACAGAAGAAATGTTAAACCCAGGTTTTAGAACTTCTTATATAATTAAACATGCAGATACCAGATAAAATATTTCACTGCATTCTACATTCATCTATGCCTCGTCTTCCTGTCCTTGCTGCTGTTTATGTGGAATTTCTTGTGAAATCGCCTACACTATGAACAGTCGAAAAAATTATTATTCCATCAAAAACAATAATTATGCAATCCAGCCTAACTCCTGTGTGTGTCGTGACTGAAACAGACAGAAAAGAAAACATGGAATGTGTAAAAGCACTGTTTTTTGACACAGATATTAACGTAAGAACTGAAGTGATTTTGGTTTTTTGTCAAGAAAACATGGTAAATGGGTCGATATCAGCGGTTAAATTAAACTACTATGAGCTATTTTTGTTGGTCTCATTATATTTGTCCAAACAAATGCACCTTGAGTTGGACCAGGAATTAAAATGAAGAAACTGAAGAAAACAAGGGTCATTATCATAATATATTGTACAGTATTAGCATGCCACATTATCTTATTACATTGTATTATGTTATGTTATATTATGCCATATTATATGATTATAAATATTTAATTACTACATCACCATACAGTTATTATACTGTTCCCTATACACATTTGTGCATACACACACAAACATATGCATGACTAAGTTATTATTCATAATACGCCTACTGTCAATATGTCATTGGTTTAGGTTGTTGTATTTTGCATATGTTTGCTGTTTTGTTTTGTACTGTATGTGTGCTTTGTTTATGTCTGTCTTTTGTCACCTGGTTTCTTAGTTTGTTCACTTTTTAAAAAAAGAAAACAAGGGTGGAAGAATAATTTTTTTCCATGACTGTACATTAAATGACCTAAATACATATGTTAAGAGCAACAAAATGCCGCCCCCATCTTATTTATCTCAAATCATAACCAGTAAAGTCCACAAATATTCACTGAAAACTGTGACAGTAAATTGATTAATATAATTTCTGTATTCAAGCCAATTTAAGTTCCAGTAAAAACACATTCCACTTCATTTAAGACGATGATGACTGAGGAAAACAAAGTAAAAGCATTCCATTCTTATCATCAGTACATTAACAGACCAACATGGCTGCTGTGTGTGGTGTCTGCCCTCCGTTGGATTCACTGAAGCCGGTCCTCTGACCAGGCCATGAATCATGTCTTGATGGATGCAGGTCCATTCCTGCTCTAACACCTGGACCAGATGCTGCCGGTTCTGTGCATGTGGAACCCAGCTGCTGACCTCTATCCCAGCCCAGACTGCATCCCACCAGACACACTCGCACTTTCACCCCTTCACGAACATCACATTTTGACAGAAATATCAATAATGGGCTTTTTCATGGCTTGTAGGACCAAACGCATGAAGACCCCAAACATCCACCATCAGCCAAAAGCATCTACTGATCGAAATGGTTGATCAATTAATCCTATCAATACATGTCAATAATTGGTGTAAAATACAGTTCTTCATCTTTTCATGGTCATCAGATATGACCCATTTGGACTTTCAGAGGCTCTGTAGTTACCATGGAAACACCATCATCTTCTACAACAATGATTCAGCCATGGAGTTGGATCAATGACTGGATGGACACACTGGGTTCATGTTCAGTTAATGATAAATTTGACTGAAAAAGTCCCTTTTTCTTCAGTTTTCTCTGTTTTGGTGCAATAACCTTTGACTTTACTATGAGCATTTATGAACATTTTCATGATCAGTCAATTAAACAGAAAAATAGATGATTTTAACTGGAAAAATGAAAAATTGATAGGATAATATTATAACAAATGGTGATAAAGCACTTAGGAAAGGTTAAATAAAAAGAAAAATACTTGTAAACTGGCACAAAAGTTCAGTACTTCATCTTTACATTAGTACCATTACTTCATTAGGTGTTAAAATTTTTAATCAGATTAATCCCGATGAAGGATTTGTCTGTGTTAATGCGTTAACTTTGACAGCCCTAATATATATGAAATATATATATATATATATATATATATATATAAGAAAAACGTATGTTAGGTGAAAGGAACATGTATTTTAGAATATTAGAACATAAGTGGTGAACATAAGACATTCAATGATAGGTTAATGGGCTAATCTAAATTGCCCATAGGTGTGAATGTGAGAGTGATTGTTCGTCCCTATATGTCAGCCCTGTGATGAACTGGTGA
>JAQQZY010000011.1:20570518-20581515 GCA_030068375.1 Ostorhinchus rueppellii
AATTATCCAATAAATTTCGTTCCACTTCACGATTGTGTCCCACTTGTTGATTCTTGACAAAAAATTAAAATTTCATATCTTTATGTTTGATGCCTGAAATGTGGCGAAAGGTTGCAAGGTTCAAGGGGGCCGAATACTTTTGCAAGGCACTGTATTAGGAACTATGAGCTTCTGTTGAAGGCAGTCTGGGACCAACTCCCAATCTCGGGTCAGCTATTGGGCCATACAATGCCCAGGTCTGCTTTAATGTCTTTTGAGAAAATGGCAATAAATCTGACAGAAAATCAGGATATACATTCTATTTGCAGAACCACTTGGTGCCTGTGAGGGTGGAGGTACTGAGCCTATCGTGACTATCTGTGGGCGAAGGCAGAGTAAACACTGGACATGTACATGGACTGATGTATACAGATAAATACAGACCCTATCCAACCTGTGGCATCATCAGCATGTGCACAGCTGCAAATAGCATATATAGCTTTTTTTGATTTCTCTTTGTTTCTGAGCAAAACCAAGAACAAACTAAAATCTGGATATGTTACAGATTAAAGACAATGGGGAGGATGAGGGTAATATGGATGAAATATCATTGATAAAGCACTTCTCATTTGATGTTTTCTTTGTGAATGTAAACACACTATGATGTGGTCTATGTGTCTTCATAAAGAGACAGTTTAACTGAGCACAGGAGTACTAATATTATGAACACACACCTAACAAACACCACTTAGAACTGGATCCACTGCAGAGGTTTTCCTCTACTGCTGTCTGACGGTGTGGTTGTTGTTCCCAGTCCAACAGGTGGAGGTGGATTCAGGGGCAGAGTTGGTCCTGCTGCCCTGGAAAACCACATTTCAGCTGATAGAAGATGTTGGTCAGGTCACAGTGGAGTGGACGGATGATAGTGGCAGGAAGGTCCATGTGTATGAAAACGGTTCTGTCCAAACTAAACAGGCCGAGCAATACAGAAACAGAACCGAGATGAGTGAAGACTCACTGAGAACCGGAGACCTCAGTCTGACCCTCAAACATCCCATGGACCAGGACACTAACACCTACACCTGCACAGTCTACAACAGAGATAAGAAGATCCTGATGAGGAAACAGTTGGAGCTGGAGGTCAAAGGTCAGTGATGATATTTATAACCAGGGATTAAAATAAATAAATAAATATTGCTGTCACGTGAAAATTGTTGTAATATAGTGAAATAATTTTAATGTTATGACATACACACGTATCATAGTATCACGTAGAACATTTTTATTAACCTTGAAAGACCTAAATATCCATCTGTGGCTTAAAGCATCCACTGATCTAAAATTTAAATCCACTAATCCTATCAGTACATGTAAATAATTGGAATAAAATGCATTTTAATGGCTATTAGATATGACCTATTTGGACGTTCAGTGGCTCCACAGTGAACGTGGAAACAGTCATCTTCTACAACACTTGTTTTTGATATATGTTGCGTAAAAGCTGTTATCTATATGACTAGACAGACAGATAATTGACCACAATATTTGTTGGTCATAAAGTGTAGTAATATGAAACTATACAGACAGATGTCTATATTGTTTAAGCATAAACTAGTCATGGATATATAGAAGAATTTACATTATACAGAGTTTAATTAGATTATATATTTTTCATATATTGGCGTCTTGAAGGTTCATTAAAGCTGTATGTCAGGGGTGTCAAACCCATTTTAGTTCAGGGGCCACATTCAGCCCAATATGATCTGAAGTGGGCCAAACTGGCAACAACAATGAAAAAAGTAAAGTGATATTCTGAAAGTGTTTACATCTACAAAGTTTCCTTTAAAAATATGAACAACATAAATAACCTGAAATTTAAAAGGGCGATTTTTACAATATTATGTCTCAATTTATCATTTACAGATGTAAATTAAACTTAGAGCTCACAGTGGATCTACAATCACATGAAATATTTAGCAACAGGCAGAATATCAGTAGAAATGCCCTCACCTCTTTTAGAACACTTAAGGTTATTCGCATTTTGTGTACAAGGATAGTTTGTAATTGTAAACATTTTTATGGAATGTTGCTTTTTACACTAAAAACAAACCAGAAAAATTTGGAGTTGTCATTATTGTGGTAGTATTTTACTGGTCTGATCCACTTAAGATTGATCTGATCTGTATGTGGAACCTGAATTAAAACTATTTTGACACCAATGACTTTCAATATCTACAGTGTAATTTTTGCATTTCACAAATTTATCCTACAGGCTGAATTGGACCTTTTGGGAGGCTGGTTTTGGCCCATGGGTCACATGATGGCCCACGGTGATGCTTTGTTTTATTCGCTTATTCCTGATACAGAATATCATTTTTTAATTGGACTGTCATCTCTCTGTAGCACTTGGAGATTCTGCTGAATGCAAAGTGTCACATCCGAACTTTGACAGATAAACCCAATCGCAAGAATATCACAGAGGTCGGAACTTAAGCGCAAAAAGACAGTTTATTTGTGAGAGTGTACAAAAAAAAATAAAAAAAATAAAAATAAAAATCCACACTTGTATTGTCAAACAAAAACAACCAGTATCTAGGGGGGGGGAATCCAGGCACAGAGACAGTCCGGGGGTCAAAACCAGGAGGACTGATAGATCAAGCTGAGGTACTGATTAGGATAAGGTGAGCACTAGTCAGAAAAAACAGACTGTGTCAAAAACCAAGGCAACGTCAGACCAGCAAAGGTATCAAAAAGGGTGAGGCAAAAGGCAGAGTACCGTTTTAGTGCAGGAGTCAAAACCATGAAAACCAACGAGGCAGAGGCACAGAAGGGGATCAGACAGGCTCAGAGGCTCCAAAGATAAAAACAGGTCACACAAAGTAGTCAGAGCTAGCAAGGTGGGTTGGTCACACACTGGGAGTAGAGACGAACTGGCAACAAAGGCTGAAAGCACACGGTTACATACACAGGAGGAGGGAGAAGACAATTAGACACAGGTAAAACACATTCGGGCAGGGTAGGTAATCACACAGGCGGGAAAGAAGGGGCACAGGAAGTAATGACACCAGATATGAAACAGGAGGGAAACTACCAAAATAAAACAGGAAGCGACAAGACATAAAAAAACAAACGTCTGAAAGCAGACGTGACAGAAAAGTGCTTCATAAATGCAAATCATCATCATCATCATGTTTTACACCTATGCTGTGTGCATTTGAAGTACAACAAGTCAATAATGTCACATGACCGTACATGGAGATTTTGCTGCTGTTGTGCAGATGATGCATGTGATGTGACTGAAGCATGTTTGCCATCAGTCAGCTCATGGATCAGGAACCTCTGTGGTTATGGTCCATGGATGTATAAGATCTGTTTGAAATAATTTTAATTCAGATAGAGGTTTTAGGATAAACTGTTTCATGACTCGTTTTATTATTGGATTAATTTGTTTAATCGGTTTTATTTCAATAATGTTAGTTGTGAGTTCTTCGTGACCAGGATTTATGTTTTACCTGTTTTATTTTAAACTTCTGGTTAGTATGTTAAGTTTGTTAAGATAGGAAACATCTGTAGCATAGAAGTTAAGTATTGTTGGTTCTTTAGATGCATGTCTAAACACGCATACATTCACACACAGTATTGTCAAACATAGGTGATAACCCTTAGAGTTGAGGTCGCCCTCCTGCCTCATCTAGATAAGATAATGTTAATTTAAAGACCAAAACATTTGTACAGCTGAGCTCGCCCATAAGGAGAATAAATGTAGAATTCATTGGGTGATCAGGGCTCTTTGTTCGTTGAGCTCTCAGTGCTGAGTATCTACTTTACTTGTGATCAGAATTTATCCTGTTAACTTTGAGACAGAGATGAATCCAGACTCATTCTTGGAGCTTCCAATAAAAGAACATGATATGTTGTATTGCTAAATCTGGGTTACTTCCGGATATGGATGCTACATCTGTTCGACTCGATACATCTTTAAAATCAGTCACAGCAGAATCTCACTTTGTGTCAAACAGAATTCAGAGGCAACCAGCATCAGGAACGCTGCTCTCCAATTTCTTAGAAAATCTCTGCTTCAGACATTAAAATGTGCTAAATCTTACATAGTTTAATAAGATGAATCAGAAAACCAATGACCAAAGTGCTGGTTAGATCATGTTTTCAATATATATGATGGTGTGTTATTACACACATCCGTTTCTCTACATTTATACAATGGTTTTATAAATGTTCCATGAGAAAAAAAAAAAAAACTGGAAAAGTGAATGTATTGTAATGTGGAGACACTGTTTAGAGGTAGATCTGGTGACTCTGAGACAAAATTTCCTTTTAAATCAAACCTATTCTCTCATTAATTGTCAGAATTTCACATTTTGGCCTAAAACTGTATCTGAGAAACTACAGCCAACTAGGACTTTGGCAGAATTTTTCTTTATTTATGACTCAAATTCGGTAAAGTTTAATGACTTTTATTCTGGAAGCATTTTACTTGTAGACCAGTGTCATCAATATTCATCTACTCATTCTTCATACATGATTCTTCTAAGAATGAGTTTCCCATTTTTACATTATAAGCTTTTATTGTGTTACAAAAATGAAAATCCTTCAAGTTTCATGTGTTTGTTGCTTACTCAGTCCAACAGGTGGAGGTGGATTCAGGGGTTGAGTTTGTCCAGCTGCCTTGTAAAACCACAGCTCACCTGACAGAAGACATCACTGTGGAGTGGACAGACACTTATGATGCAATGGTCCACGTGTATGAGGACGGCGCCGACCGACCTGATGAACAGGACGATAAGTACAGAAACAGAACCGAGATGAATGAAGGTCTGCTGAAAACTGGAGACCTCAGTCTGATCCTGAAACACCCCATAGACCGGGACACCGACATCTACACCTGCACCGTCTACAACAGACACAAGGAGATGCTGAAGAGAAAACATGTAGCGCTGAAGGTCAAAGGTCAGTACTGCAAAAACAGGTCAATATAATGAGGGGTAGATGTGGAATTTTTGTCCAGTGAGGCCAAAAATATGATTTATACAGCTACAGTTCATATCAGATCATTAAATTGCAAGAAAGTGATGATGTGGATTTTACCATATACACTGCCCAGCCAAAAAAAAAAAAATCCCATGCAATATTTCACTGCAACATCTTTGGTTTTGATTACAGGAGACATTCACTGGATTTAACTCAGCAAATAGTTCAGATCAGGGGTGGGCAATCCTAGTTCTCAAGGGCCAGTATCCTACATGTTTTAGTTGTGTCCCTCTTCCAGCACACCTGATTTAAATGAGCCTATCATCAAGCTCGGCAGAAGCCTGATACGACGGACGGTCAGGTGTGCTGGAGGAGGGAAATACCTAAAACATGCAGGGATACCGGCCCTCGAAGACCAGGACTGCCCACCCCTGGTTCAGATCCTTCCATGGGTAAATACTGTCGTGGTTAATAATGTTTCAGCTGGAACAGGTTACTTAACTCCAACTGCAGTGAGTGTCCTCTCATGTCTTTAACGTCATGAAGGTTGGATAATGCCAAGACTGATCAGGATCATCAGGTATGTGACAGAATGGTTCAGGGAGAGTGAGACATCACTTCCAAACATGGATTAGCCAACATAAGGTCCAGACTCTAATTTGGGATGTGATGAAGACTTGATGCAGCTTGATTGCCCATCATCAATAGTCAAAAATTAATGAAACTATGAATGGGGGGGGGAAGAAAAAAAAAAATCCATTTACCTTATTGTGTCACTACATAAGCATTATGTGGCAAAACAGATGTCAGTGAATGTCTCTTGTAATCAAAATCAAAGATTTTGCAGTGAAATATTGCATGTGTGACTTTTTGGCTGGGCAGTGTATATGTAGGTTTACACAAACTATCGTCACAATAGGAAGCAATTTTATATAGACAATGTTTTCAATTTTTGCTTTAAAAATGTGGTAGTTTTGTGACAATTAAAGAGGAAAACTAAGATCTGTGATGTGACCAAAAACACTGGTGAATCCGCAGTTTTAATGTTTTAATGCTGTTTTCAGCATATTAACACTGGTTTGCCACTTATTTTAAAACTGAGTCTGTTACTGACAAAATACTCACTTTGGGTTATACTTTTTAGGTCTAAAAGCCTGACCTGTCACACGGGGAACTGGTCCAGTAACCCCAGAATAGGTTCAATAGGAAATAACTGTGTTGTTCTCCCAGTCCAACAGATGGAAGCAGATTCAGGGGTGGAGTCTGTCCAGCTGGCCTGGAAAATCAAAGCTCACCTGAGGGAGGATGATTTTATAGAGTGGACGGACAGATATAATAGAAAAGTTTACATATTTAACAATGGATTTGACAGACCTGATGAACAGGACAAGTATTACAGAAACAGAACAGACATAAATAAAGACCCACTGAGAACTGGAGACCTTAGTCTGACCTTGAAACACCTCACGGACTGGGACACCAACACCTACACCTGCACTGTCTACAGCAGAGACAAGAAGATCCTGATGAGGAAACAAGAGGATCTGGAGGTCAAAGGTCAGTACTGTAGACAAAAGTCAATATGCAGAAAATGGAAATTATGTAATTTGTCCCCCGATTCCCAGAGGCTACCAAGCACTGCACACGTTTAATCAGTATTAGAGACCCAGGTAAACTTCATTCATAGTGGGAAATCTGTCATGTGCTGGTGTTTGTTTAGGGGTTTTCTGGTTTTATTTTGGTGAAGGGGGGTTCAGCTTCCTGTTTTGTCTACAAGCCCTGTTCCGATATCCTTACTTCCCTGAGTACACTTACCCATAGTACACTGTCGGTACTTACGAAGTGCATGGATTTCAGCAGGTAAGTGTTGTTCCAAATCACATACTCCATGGTGCACTTACCGGAAATTATGATCATGACTCGCCTCATTGGAGGTGTTTTTTGACGGGCGCCTCACCCACCAAGAAGCACCCCCGATTTTCAGAAGATTTGAACCCTTTACTCCGGTAATTGTCGTTAAATTAACTGTACTTCATGCGATTATGAGTATGTAAAACGGCAAAACTTACATTTGTAAGGTTCAGTAGCTGCAGGCGCGAGCCAAGTTGGATCTGCTACTTCCGTTATGTAGCTAAAATGGCGTCGTTGTCTGTGAAAAGTGTACATAGAGCCACACTTATGAGTGCACCATCCGGGTACTTTAAGTTCACTTACTTTCCCCGCAATCGTGATGTACTCAAACTAAGTACGATAAGTATGAATATTAGAACACAGGGTCTGTATGATTTGTCTTTGTCTTCGTCTTCCCTAATTCCCTCACTGCCTCCACCTGGCGTTCCTCCTGTGATTACCCACACCTGATTATGATAACCGCTCTCCCCATATATTCTCCTCTTCCCCTTTGTCTGTTGTCAGTGTGTCTTTCTTGTTACACAAGTGAGTACTTTCTAGTCCTTGAATCTTGTCATCTAGTTTGTAGTTAGTGATGGCCGAACGAGGCTTTGTTGGAGCTTTAACGCTCAGTACCAAACCTTCTTCATTGCTCGAGGGGGACATCTAGTGGTCATTAAGATGAAGTGCAACCGAGGCGTGTCGAAGAGTCAAACTTCTTTCCATTCTGCAGCTTATACCTATTTAGTGACAACACATCCCAGTGGTTCATGGAGTGTTTTGGATTTGATTGTCTGTGCACATTCCTGTTTGACTACACTAGATGATTGTATGTTTGTGGAGGACACAATAGTAATAATATTACTTATAAATAATGACAAAAATATTGAAAACCATGATCCTAATTTGGAATATCTGTAAATAACCCTAAATAGATGTTCACTTGTTGTGGTATGGGACATTTAAATCTTGCTGATGCATTCATAAGATGTGCTCCACAAATGGAGATTGATGTCATTTCACATGGGGTTGGTGCAAATGCAGATAATATTATGGATTTGGGCAAAGTATGTTTTCAGGTTCATTAGTAAGTGGGTGTGTGGGTAAAGTGGCTGTGCTTGAAAGACAGGGCAGTGACAGTTGCTTGTGTAACTTTTTATGACTTTTTATTTAAAAAAATAGTTTCTCCACAGTTAGAGGCTTTAAATGGTTTCTTTGTCAGTCAGGTGATTTGAAGCGCTCAGCTGCTTCATACATCACTCAAGTGTGTCGAATGTCACAAGTCACATGACCAAGCCACGCCTCTATACTGCTTTTCGATACATCTGTGTTATGAGCTATGGCACATGCACTGGAGCTTCCGTGTCAGCAGCCCATCACTATTTCTAGTTTTCTTGTCACAGTTTCCTGTGGAGCATAATGCAGTTAGGCTGTCTCTTGGTTATCTTTTGTATTTATAAGTTGAGCACTTTTTGTTGCCTCCCTTGGTTCTTCTGTTTTTGTATTTTGCATTTTCGTTCACACCTGACCATTAAAATATCTCGAAAATCATCTCCAGACTGATTGTCTTATGCATTTGAGTCAAAACAAGAGTGATGTGTCTTAACAAAATTCACTTCTCCATCAATTCAAGAAAAACGACAACCAACCAAAAACAGAATTGAAACAGCGATCATCATAGAAGGTTATGGTCACTTCCTGTCCATTCCTGATCCGTGCCACAATAAATATGTCTTTAGAAAAGTTTTTGATGTGACTTCTTCGTAGTTCTTGGTTCAGATGGACTCTATTTAGTTGAACTGGAGAAGTCTGTTGGATGAGAGACGAAATAATTTCAGAAAAGGCAAACAAGTTTAGTCTTTTTAGAAGGCGGAATAACTTTGTGTCAAATGGTTATCTTACTGGGTTTTCACCTTCTACCTTTTTCTGACTTGGGGGGGATAGAAAAAAAAACTGGACTGAAATGCAGACAAACTTCAAATGCCTTATCAGAAGACTGAAACAGTGGATTCTACATACAAATTCATTCACAGTTGTGTTTGTCTTTTTTTCCAGAAGTTTCTGAAAATCAAATTGTGGGTACTTCTTAAACCAAGTCTTCATGAAGACAGAGTTTGACTGGCATTAGGAGTTAATAGGTTATTGAACAGTCGGTTCCCTTTAAAGTGGATCTATTGTCGATGTTTTCTTTTATTGCCATCTGATGCTGTGGTTGTTGTTCTCAGTCCAACAGGTGGAGGTGGCTTCAGGGGCGGAGTCTGTCCAGCTGCCCTGGAAAACCACCGCTCAGCTGATGGAGGACTTCATAGTGGAGTGGACAGACAAAGACAAAAAGAAGGTCCATGTGTACAAGAACAACGATGAAACAAATGCACAACATCCGTTTTACAGAAACAGAACAGAGATGAATGAAGACCCACTGAGAAGAGGAGACCTCAGTCTGACCCTGAAACACCCCACAGACCAGGACGCCAACACATTCATCTGCACCGTCTATAACCGCAACAAGAAGTTCCTGATGATGAGGAAACAAGTGCAGCTGAAGCTCAAAGGTCAGTCCAGTAGATGTAGGTCATTTGTAGTTCCAGAGTGGTAACAGACCACCTCCCTGGTATAATAATAATAATAACAATAAGAGGAAGAAGAACTTTATTTATATAACACCTTTAAAAACTGGGTTTACAAAGTGCTTTCCATACATAGTAAAAAGGGCACAACAGCAGGATGCAAGATGTAAACAACGATACTAAAACAAGGGCAACACAATCAGAGAAATACCTAAAACATCATGTGTAAGTAAATAGTTAAAACAGGGTAAAATTAAAATTCAACACTCCAAGGTGACAACATCACATAAAAGCAAGTCTATAAAAATGTGTTAAGTGATTTAAAAGATGTCACTGATTCTGCACGGCTTATCTCCTCGGGCAGGGCGTTCCAAAGTCAAGGGGCCCTGATGGAGAATGCACAGTGACCTTTTGATTCGGTGTCATACTGTCTTCCACTTACAGTTATTATTGATCATTCATTTATCAGACAGGGGTAGCTGTTTAGCAGGGGGCGTAAACTCTCCCTGCTGCTAAACAGCTACCCTTGTCTGACAAATGAATGATCAATAATAGACACCCCTTCCCCCCCACCCACCCATGACATTTTACACAGAATGGACTTAACATCTAATTTTGTGCAGAGACAGAATGTAGCTTATTACATGAACTATTGCATTATAAAAAAGACAATGTAGAGCAGTTGAGCAGTAATGTGGTCAGTGATATTAAATTTGAACATACAGTGGTGGAAAAAGTATTGAACACATCTATATTTTGTCCAATTGGTCCCTGGTGAATGAATTCATCCCCCCTGGTGGATTATCCTGGAATTGCATTTATTTAATCGTATACATCAGGTTTTTCAAGAAAAAAAAATCCCACTGATCATGTAGAGGGCTTCAAAACTCATGTATCAAATATGATATGTTTGGAATTATAGGGTTAAAGACCATCTGTGTAGAGAAATGGGCCAAAGTCGCACCTAAATACTCCAGCTGATCAGTTACTTCATACAGAAAGTGCCTCGAAGCTGTCATTATAAACAAATGTTTCTCCACTATGTATTGAATTAAATTCAGTTATTGTGTTCAATACTTTTTTCCTGTTTTGACTTGCATGGTTAGATTTTTTTTTTTTTTGTGGACTTTTTTTTTTTTTTTTTTTTTTAGTTAAAACCAAAATCTGGTGAACATGTCATTTGAATAGGCTCATTGGAGATGCATCTACAAAATGTTGTTCAATACTTTTTCCCCCATTGTACAACCAAACACCTGAAGTTCTGGAAAATGTATCCAGATCAGGCAGATGTATGGAGGAAGGTTAAAAGAAACGCCACTACACCTTCAGCCCAGTAGATGGCAAGAAGAAGAAGCTTAAAATCAAACATGCACAATGGTACCTCAAAAAGGTGACCAGCAATACACCAGGAAGGATGAGGTTCAAGTTCTGTTATTCCTTATGTTTTACTACATCACAAATAAAGTCGACACGGTGGTGCAGTGGTTAGCACTCGTGCCTCACAGCAAGAAGGTCCTGGGTTCGATTCCCGAGCGGGACCTTGGGACCTTTCTGTGTGGAGTTTGCATGTTCTCC
>JAQQZY010000011.1:20592721-20603918 GCA_030068375.1 Ostorhinchus rueppellii
ATGACAGTCGAAACATGTAAAGGTAAAGAGACATCTCCTTCTAAACTTGTCTGAAAAAAAGAAACAAAAAAATAATAGATTCTTTTATGAGCTATAAGAGAAGCAAAGGCTATGACATTATTTTGAATGTTTGTAGTATGAAGGTCATCTGGGGGTTTGCCAAAAAATAGCAATGTGTGGGGTTGGGTTCATATTTATGTTCAGAATATCTGAAATTGCTTTAAAGAATAATCACCAAAATTCGACTGATCCAGTTTAAAGGACTCTGGTCTGGACCACAAAGGATCTTGAACTCATTCATTTGTCTTCTGAACCTGCTTTATCCTCACTAGGGTTACGGGGGTCACATGGAGCCTAAGTGGATTTCTGTGAATGTCAGAAAAACAGATGCGTACATGTTTTCTGGTGATGGAGAGGGACTGTAAATACAGCTGAATATTGATGAATGGAATTTACTGATGAAAAGGAATAGCTGTGAAGGGAAGTTTCAGCGTAGTCCCTTTCAGAGTCAGACTAAAGGGATCTGTGTCCTCTGGGCCGGTCGTGTCTGGACCTTCAGGGATGAAAAGTGAAGCCAATGCAGAAGTTCCAAAATCTGCTTTAACGTGAATGTCCACTAGGGGGCAGTATCCTAAAGGCAGATACTCCCCTGTGTTCAACTGCTCACCTTTCCAGCACAAATAATAAGAGTCGATTTCTTTTATTCAGTTATTTTTATATATAACATGGCTTTTTAATTCTATTACATTGCAGGAAAAACAGCATAAAGCAAAATGGAGGCAGGTGTTTGTGTTGAACTGACCAGCATCAAAACCCAACATATACTGGTTTATGGTGATAAGCATGAAAGTATTAACCCATAAGAAACCAGTGTGGCATTTGTGTCAGTTCCAAAATTATTTTTTCCTCAATATTTAACCTTTCTTAAGTGATTTATCACCATTCATTGTAATATTATCCTCTTCAGTTTGAGTTTGTTTAGTGTAAATCATGTATTTTCCTATATTTCACTGATCATACAGGTATTCATAAATGCTCAGAGCAAACTTGAGGGTTACCATGTCAACAAATAGGGAAAAAATGAAGAAAAAGTGACTTTCATCTAAATCTATCATTAACTAATGATGATGGTGTTTCCATGGTAACTACAGAGCCTCTGAACGTCCATATGGGTCATACCTGATGACAATGAAAACCTGATAAATTGCATTGATTTACATGCATTGATATGATTAGCGGATCAACAGGTATTAAACAGTTTGTATAGATGATTTTGGTAAATGGATGTTTGGTTCTTTATGGGTTAAAGTGCTCAACTACCAAATGCAGACAATACAATATTTTAATTGAATTGGGAAAAATAATAACCCGATGACAATAAAAAGACTCGGAATAAGTAAAGTTTATTTATATAGCAACTTTCACAGACAAAGGAGGTCAAAAAGTGTTTCACAAAGGGTCAATAAAATACAATAAAACAGGCGGAACAGGTGGGTTTTAAGATGACTTTTAAAAGCATCGACAGAGTCTAAAGTAATGACACAGTAACAACCTTCACACAAATGTAACAGAAACAACACATAAAACACAATTAGTTTCACGTATTGTTTTGTTATTCTATAACATGCTGAACTCTGCAGGTGATGGGCACCAGCGCCCCTGTGTCCCCCACTAGGACCAAGCATTCTGGAAAATGAATGTGTTTTTCAGTAGAAGCTGTGACTATCAATGTTCAGTTGCTCTTTTAACCCATGAGCAAAGTATCTTAAAGTTTGTTTGTTTCTTTATTTGTTTGTTTTTGGTCATGAAACAACAGTCAGTAGAGTTTATTTAGTTTATTTAGGTTCCGTCTATATCAGACACGTAATCTGTCAAAACATACCCGACCTGTTTCGGTGGTAAACTTCTGCTTTCAGAGGTGTCACAAGGTGGTGTGTGACGTGTTTAAAACGACTGATATTCACTGAGGCGGAGTCCACTTGTCAAATTTGACAGGTGGACTCCGCCCCTTTTCGGGTTCATCGATGTTACACCAATGCGATCACAAAACAGAAGTAAAAATGATATAAAATACCACCCCCCCACCCCCGGACATGGTGTTGCAACAAAAAAAAAAACAAAAAAACCCCCAAATAGGCGTGTAGCACCATATAATATAATAATTTCCTGAAAATGTAATAAAATTTGCACTTAAAAAATTTAATAAAACCCAACAATGTAATAAAATATCTTGACTGATATTACAAGATTCTTACTGATAATGTAATACCTTATTACATTATTGGAGATTTATTACATTTTCAGGTTCAAGTTTGACATCGTCAGTTTTGGGGGATAAAAAAGACCCACCTGAAAATGTCATAAATCCCCAATAATGTAATAAAGTATTACATTATCAGTAAAAATGTTATTATAATATCAGTCAGGATATTTTATTATATTGTTGGTGAAGTTTTTACATTATTGGATTTTATTACATTTTTGATTAAGGTCAAATTTGATTACATTTTCAGGTGTTATTACATTATCGG
Organism: Ostorhinchus rueppellii; assembly: GCA_030068375.1. Lineage (NCBI taxonomy): Eukaryota > Metazoa > Chordata > Actinopteri > Kurtiformes > Apogonidae > Ostorhinchus > Ostorhinchus rueppellii. Next base: position 20,595,253 of record JAQQZY010000011.1, read on the forward strand.
GGGCTACAAGGCTGAAGCTAAAAGTTTATTTGGCCTACCCTTTGAATTATTATCAACATTTATTACATTAAAGGTGGGGTCTGAGATGTTAGAAAAACGGCTCGAGCAAGCCACGTTTTGAAAAGACACAATTCAAAAGTCCCAACCCCTTTCTTCAGACTCCCCCTCCAAAGCCACGCCTCCAGACTAACAAACAGCAGTTGACTTTGATAGACAGATCACTGTTCAATCATTTGGAGTGGGCGCTCAAAATGATTGGATGTTTTTTTCAGTCCTGTCTGTCCCACAGATGACAAAAACTTTTTATTTTTGTGTCAGAGCATTTAATTAATTGTTTGTGTTATGTCACCGTTTGCTGGACAATAACCAGACAGTCACCAGTGAATAAGTCAACAATAGTTCCCTTTTTTAATTTTATTTCCCAACTTAAACACAGGCCGCTAACAAAACACAATGCCAGAAAATGTGGGTGGAGGCCAGGACTGGGGTGGTTGTGCCAAATTAATGAAATTAATAAAACAAACAAGGCCTAACTGAACATGTAGACTACGGAAACCAAACAAAAGAAAGTAATACCTATTCTTATCTAGAAAAAAAGGCTTTTATAAAACTTGTGCAGGTGACACAAACCAATAAACCTAGTGCGCTTAACAAAAGAGTACAACTGCGTGAGTGTAAAGATGTACAGGGCGCCCCAAACTCACCTAAGGTCCTGAACCTCACACCAAACGGCCTTAAACAGAACACCAACTACAGAAAAACATGGCAGCAGTCTAACAGCAGCACTCGGTCATGAAAGGAGAAGAAGAGGGAGGTGAAGTCATCAGGTGGAGCCTTTTCAGTGTTCATCTCACATCTGACTGGCTGGTTTGATCCTGCAGGTTTGATGGTGGACTATGTCCCAGAATTTGTCGGCTTGAAGTTTGGACTTATTTTCAGCTTTTACTACAACCGCTGCTGCTGATAAACAATTGTGTTGAAGTGGAGAAATGTTCGTCGGAAGTCTGGACCTTATGTGGGCAAATGATGTGATGTAACTAGTTATAAAATGAAACAAATTTAGAAGGAATTGAAGTGGGTTGTAGAAATCCACTGGATTTTGAATGAATAAAGAAATAGTTTTGCAGCACCTGGAGGGGTCAAATTAAAACTTTTGGAACTGTTAAGGTCCCCAAATACACAAATAAATGAACCAAAGCCGAATAAAAGTGGGTTTAGCAAAATATGACCCCTTTTATAGTAAAACAACAAAAGGCCCAGTTTTTGTAACCAGGGATCGGCCCCTGCCTTTGTCTGCTGCCTGGTCCACAAAGCACCGGACCCTTCCGTTTCCTTCTGCAGGTGGTGGGCCCACAGGGCCACTAGCCCATGTACCTAGTTTGAGCTGGTCCTGGCCAAAACCCATGAGCAAAGGCCTGGCTGCCAGGCACTCACTCATGGGCCCCGAGCCCAGGCCTGGCTCCAGGGATTGCCCCAGAAACCCTCTGGACTGGGTACACACACTCTTGATTTTGTCTATTATCCAGGTCTTCTGAAACATTCTTTGTCCTGAACGCCTCCCTAGGGAGGTGTTTTGGGCATGTACATCTGGGGAGACCTTGGGGCCAACCCAGCACACAGTGGGGGGGGATTATATCTCTTAGCTGACCTGGGAACATCTCAGGATCCCCACAGAAGAGCTGGTGGAAGGTGGTGCCTGCTGTCCCCCCAACCCCAACCCGGATAAGCAGATGAAGATGATGCCAACAATAAAAGGGAATGAATGTTTTTTTTCTTTTATGCTAAAAAGAATCTGTACATTTTTACATTGCCTAAAATATTACATTTTTAAAGCACCATAGGTTTTCTTTTTTTATAATACTCCCATTAACCACACCATTTACTTCTTTTCCACCTCATCTCAAAAATTATATTTCCAAATGTATTTCTTGTTCACTATTTTCATCCTTTATCCATCTCCATTCCTTTCTGATGTACTCAAGTTTCATTGTCCACTGTTCGCAGAGCCTTTCGGAGACTGTTCCAGAACTCTGCCTTCCGGTCGTCTTCCTGAGGCCACTCCAGGTAGGTGGTGGAACCCATGAGTTTGCGTAGTTTGCAGAAGCGTTTGGGGATGTCATCTTTGCTCAGCGGCTCCAGCAGGATCAAGATGACAGCATCTTGATCGGTGTGGCCGTCGAAGAGCTGGAAGTGGGAGAAGTCCAATTCGTAGCGACACCAATCGGACTGGAGGAAGTTTTCAGACAGAATGAAGACTGTCCTTCGGCTACGCTCTATCGCACTTATGATGTTGTCCACAATCCAATGACCAGGAAGAAAGTCCCGTTTGTGGAGGCACAGAGACAGCGAACGAGGGGGTCTGGAACCCATCCCATCTTCATTGTGGTTCCTATCAGAGTATAAAACAAATTATTATTCCAAAAATTGTCCATTTGGCAGCTCAGTTTACAATCATAGCCAAATCTTTGAGACTTGTATGATACTTAGAATTGTTCTTCATTGTACCTCAGAACTTGTTGTTCCCACAACTTTTGGCTAAGACTGTAAGCTTGTACAACTGAACACTGCATCCAGCTCCTACAGTGATTTCCACTTCTTTTAATGTGTTTCCTGGATAGCCAGTTGAGTGTTGGTAACATAAGTTAAGAGATGCCGTTCACATACAGCCAAATGATGGGTTATCATGTTCATAACAAACTGTAACTTTGTTAACTTGGAAAATTATCTTTTTCATTGACATACATCATGTATTCGCAAAAGCACACTTCAAATAGGAGTAAAAGAAATTGTATATCATTGTATATCATACAACATTTGTTCCGAAACTAAGTCCTGTAGGGAAGGGACATAACTTCACATCTTTAAAAATCCAACTAATCAATTGTGAGCAACACTTGGGGTCATATGGCTAACCATTGCACCATTGCCTATGGATATTAGGTGCATACATAGGCTAATCATAGGCGAGTCCAAATATGTCAGAGACCCTGCATCAACATTCAAGTAGTGAGTTTATAATTATAACACCTGTTTCAGTCTATGGCCTTGTTGATCTGTTGACACAGCAGAAACAAGGAAGCTTGGAGTTCAGCTGTGTATTGCATTTGGAACATTCGTGCAAAGGTGTAGAACAGAGGAAAGAGGGAAATATCTAAAACATACAGGATACTGGTCTCGAGAACCAGGATTGCCCACCCCTGATCTACAGGAATGCAACCCAGTGTGCGGGTTTTGTGGTATGAAGCATTGTTTTAGTCACAGCTGGTGAAAAGTTACTGGAAAATGTAACAGCAGAAGTAATAATATTATTTAATGCCATTAACTTACCCAGGCTCCTCCAGCTCAGGTACCAAGAAGTTCTCTACCCAGCTAGCATCCCTCTCACTGTAGGAAATGAAGGCATCAAAGGATAGTAATGGCTCTGTCTCCGTTCCACGTCTGATCCGACGTCGGTGTTGGGACCTATGTTTGGCTTTCAGCCACACCCACATCATCTTAAGATACCAGAATGCATGAAGTCGCCACAAAAGGAGGCCCAACATAATCAAAGCAATGAGTGCCAACACACTGCTAATAGACACTAACAAAACCCGGTGGCACTCTACTATAGAGAGCTGCACTCGGCCCACTGCTGTCCCCTGCAGGTAGAGAGGAGAGTCACAGAGATAGCTATCTTCTCCATCTGATAAACGCACAATCTTGCGTCTTTGAATGTTCAACTGAAAGAAGTTGACGAAGTCACAGGTGCAGTCGAACTTGCTCTGACCTGCTTGGAGGTCCTTGAGTCGACTGTATGAGGCCAAGTCTGAAAGGCTGAACATGGTCAAGGTGTTTGACTGTGAAAGAATGGGACAAAGAAAACATATGCATGCATATCAATAAACAAATAGACTGCACATAAAGAACTGAATGACATATTTCTAAAAAAAAAGAAAACAAATAAATTACTTTCAGATGGCAACTCGCTAAATCCCTTCACCTTGCTGTTTTGTCTGTATGTTGTGAGGTTTTTGTTCAGGGGATATGAAGTCTATAGCCCCTTTTACACAGCACTTCTATTTCGGGAATATTTCACCTTTATTTTGGAATGACGTCTGTGTAAACAAAACGGTGGGATCATTTGGTCCCACCTTTATTTCAGCTCTGTAATGCTTCTGGAGGTAGTAACAGAGTTGTGATAAAGGTGGAATCATGATTCCAGAACGCTATGTAAAAGGAACGCCTCTCACTTTCGCAACCGAGGTGTCATTTTGCTGATGTATTATGTGTGTGACCCCCCCACCAGGTAGATTTTCAAGTGAGCGTGAGCCATGTACAGTAAACAAACATTTCAAAGCAACCAGAAAGATGTTGAACTAGGGAGACTATGGGCAGAGGACTCTATCGATGCTAACATTTGTGGAATGGTGAAAGATGTGCTGATTCTGGAGTGGTTAGCAACACTGTGATACTCTGGGTATTTTGGATGCGCAAGTCATGTCACACAATACGTTACACCACTGCCCCTTAAAGTACAGAACACAGGTCCACTGTGTAAAAGCCTTGCTGGTCTCATCTCTACTGCTTCTTATGGAAATTGGTCAGTTGTGGAAAAAAGGTGGAATCACCATCACACCTTTTTTCTAGGATCTCTGTGTAAAAGTGGCTTATCCTATCATGGTGACACAACATAGTACAGTAGGTTAATTCTTTGGTTATTGTCCTTGATCACAGTCCTGATGAAGATCTGGAGTTAGTTCCTGAGCACCTCCAACAGCAGCTCACTGATACCGCTCACTGAAGAGCACCATGTGCTAATGCTATTGCTTTTGCTGGATACTATGTGTGTATTAAGATGGATAAAATGCAGAGACTGAATTTCCTCACAGGGATAATAAACTGAATTCACCTTTAATAATGAACATTGCAATCCATTTCAATCATAACATCCATTTAGGGCCGCATGGTTTTGGCCAAAAATAAAATTCCGATTTCTTCCTCTAAAAATCTGAATTTCAATTCAGGCTGCTGGTGGTGTTTTAGCCAGCATGTTGTTTTTGTGTCCAGCCTGCATTGCAATGCACTGCTCCCACTCTGGCGTGTGATGAAGTCTGAGGATAAGTTGGTTGGGTTGCTGTCTTTGACTGATACTGCTCTCAGGCAGAGCTTGCGATGAGGAATGGTCTGATCTTCATCAGAAACTTCAAAGCCATACCAATTCCATACAACTGACTTGCTCTTGCTATTTTTAGCCACAAACTTCTCACCCTCCACAGCAAATGCCATATTTGTACTGGTGTTTGGAGACCGCTCTCACAGTTAGGAGGAGGAGCCTACAGTAGACTGGAGGAGGAGCCGATGGTAGCCCAGAGGCAAGCAGCACGAAGACACAAGAGAGATGAAATTCGATTTGATTCCCCTTTTTAAACATCGTCCTGATTAAATAATTAAATTTCAACTTAAAATCAATTAATTGTGCAGCCTTAGGTTCAACAAATCCCCATAAATTTATACCCAAACCTTGAGTCTAGCTAAATAATGAATGGCTTTGTACAGTAATGTATGAATAAATTGTATTCAATTAATTGAAAAACTGTTTCCTCACCTGTATATTCAGTTTTTGCAGATTGGGGAATAACCGTCCAGGGGGAAGTGTCAGAAACTTGTTCCCTGCGAGGTAGAGCTCCGTCAGGTCAGGAAGGACCAAGAGAAAACTGTTCAGTTCATTGTTGCTGAGATCTAACACCTATAAAAACACAGGCAAAGTCAGGGAGTTACAAGTTCATCCACGAGTGAGTAATATTGGAATGCTTTCTTCACTATATACCTGGAGAGTACTCGGCAGACAGGGGGTGACAGTGTTGAGTTTGGTCCGTGAGATGTTGAGGTATCGCAGGGTAGGGGGCCAGGGGCAGCTCTGGGGCATCTGGCTGTAGCCATTCCCACTGATGTCCAGGTGAGTCAGTTTGGAGAGCCTTGTTACCAGTCGACTCACTGTAGACAAAGACTAAAGAGCAGACCGCAATTAAACCTTGGTAATCTAATCTAATCTAATCTAATCTAATCTAATCTAATCTAATCTAACATAATATAATATAATATATAATATATAATATAATAAGAACGTATGCAATAAAATGTCATTAAGTTCTGTTTTTCTGATCGTTATACATCCCTATTATTAGTAACAAATTTTGTTCAGTAACCAAAGAGTTAACGTCCTCGGAACTTGATTGACACACAGCTCCTGACCTATGACCTGTTGTAAACTGGCGCATTGTCCCGCCCCTTTTCTCTGGAACCTTCCATCATTGTCAATTCCTTTTCCTCTCACCCGGGAGCTCTTAAAATTTGCAGTACCCACCGAGACGGAGAAAAGAGCGAGAAATAAAGTGAAAGAAAAGTTAAAAGAAATCCATCAGTCAACGCGACCTGTAAGATCGGTGTCGGCAATGAGATAACTCCTTTTTGAGAGTCTTAACGTGCGCTTTGTGGGAACTTTCTCCATCATGAGGCCTGAAACTTCACCGTGACCCACAGGAAGGTACATTAAGATGTCTCTTTATAGTTAACTCGAAGTTGTTTCACTTTAGATATAATTGTATTCATTTATGGTCTGAAATGAAATTCATTATTTTGGTCTTCTATGTACTTTTCTTTGTTGAAGATATCCGAGGCCTTGAAGCAGCGCCATTTTGTGACTCCGCTTTATCCCTAGTGCGAATTGGTTAGCTGGTTGACCCTCGTACTTAACAGTTGTACATATTTTGCACGTAAAACATATTTTCTCCTACAAGTGATTGAAATGTGAATGTATTTTATTATTTTTACTGTATTTTGTAGCAGTGCCTTAAAAAACTGATTTAACATGTGAATGTAATGTTACGGAAAGTAATATGGCAGAAGAAGTGCTTTAGACAGTAATGGTACATTACTGTTTTTGTAGATCAGGGGTGCCCAATCCTGGTCCTCGAGAGCTACCATCCTGCACGTTTTACTTGTTTCCATTTTCCAGCACACCTGACGTGCGTTATCAGGCTTCTGCAGAGCTTAATTATAGGCTCATCATTTGAATCAGGTGTGTTGGAAGAGGGACACATCTAAAACGTACAGGGTAGTAGCTCACGAGGACCAGGATTGGGCACCCCTGTTGTAGATCATTCATTTGTCAAACAGGGACAGTTGTTTACCTGCTTCGACTAGTTTCAGCTACTTCCTGTAGCCGTTGTTAGAAAAAGCAGGCACAACACAAACAAAAAACAACAAAAGGAAAGGAAAAAGCCACAGGACACGAACCCACCTGCCATAGTCACATTACCATACATATGGGGGGGGGGGGGTTGTCACAGAAGCACAACATTTACACACCGGTCAAACCACTGACAAAACTCAGACAATTACTGGTCAAACCCAAAGACAAAATACATCACGAACAGAAATGTTACATCATATATGAAATTCCATGTCTATCCTGTGACAAAACATATGAAGGAGAGCCAGAGAGCATTTGGAATACATAAAAAAAAAAAAAAAAAAAAAATAATAAAAAAAGAAGCATCAGACAGAATGCGAAAAGGAAACAGCACTCAGGCTAACAAAAGCACCAAAAGAACAAGCATATCAAGAAAACCTAAACTCAGCCACATCTGACCACTGCAAGAAAGAGAATTACACAATGGAGTGGAACAATGCCAGGGTCATCTGTGCTGAAAGCATCAAACACCATCGATGGATCAGGGAGGCTATTGCGATACGGAAACGCACACCAAGAACAATGAACAGGGATGGCAGCACATACACCTCGTCGCAGTCCTGGAGAAGACGTCAGACAGCACGGGGTGTAAACCCTCCCTGCCGTCTGACCAACCCGCCTGAGCAGCCTATAAGACGCATCACACTAACATCATGCAACGCTTCTGCCGAAGGCTACAGAAAGTAGCTGGAACTAGTCAAGCAGGTAAACAAACGACTATCCCTGTCTGGTAAATGGATGATCTACAATAACTGTAAGTGGAAGACAGTATGAAACTTAACCAGAGTACATTATTGTGTTTTCCATTATTGTATTTTCATCTGTTATGTAATATGTTGCAGCATGTAAAGATAAATTAGATTGTGAAAATTGAATGTTAAATAACATCTGGTAAAGTTTCATACGGTCTTCCATTTACAGTTATTGTAGAAAAGTCATTTGTAAGACATAACATACATTGTTTCTCAACCTTTTTTGAACAAATGCCCCCTTACATAATCATAAGCCTTCTGAAGCACCAACCTTGGAAAAAAAATTACGACTGGGGGAGGGGGTTTGACTAGGGTGACCATACATCCTCTTTTGCCAAGACATGTCCACTTTTGAGAGGCTGTCCGGTCGGCGTAAATGAAGTCCTTCAAATGTCCGGGTTTTTGATCTTGCCTAGCTTGAGTGCATCACAGACCAGTGTATTTATCATTCACGCTGAATGGTTCCTTTGGAAACACGCTCTGAGAGGCAGAGTTTGAGCTGAACCCCAGAACGTGTATTCATTCATTCACAAATCAGTACAGAGGTGCTCCACACTGTCACTCGCAGGCTGACAGGTAGGGAGGCACACTGAGAGAACACTCCAACAGAAAGAAAATGCCGAAATGCAAATGTAATTTGTGACTGTTTCATGACTTTTGACTCGAAGCATTATTTTTATATA
>JAQQZY010000011.1:20633205-20644342 GCA_030068375.1 Ostorhinchus rueppellii
CCCCCCCCCCCCCCCCCCCCCCCACCCCGGACAATGCATCTGTTAAATAAACCAATAAAAATACCATACACATACCCCCATGACCCTAGTGAGGATAAAACGGGTACAGAAGATGGATGGAGTGTTGAGGTGAACTTAAAAGATGACAGTTTACATAATCTGGAGAAATTCACGGTTTAAATACTTGAATATTCAATCATCACTGAAGCGTACTATGGAAGCCCGTTTCCGCCAGTGGGAAAAAAAAGATGAGATAAAAAGTCCTAATTACAAGCAGGGGCGTTCCAAGGCATGGGCGACCTGGGCAATTGCCCCTAGCGCCACTTAATGGGGGGCGCCATCTCCGACAGCCCCCCCCCCCCGCGCTCCTCCGCCGCATCTCCGACAGCAACCCCCCCCCCAGATGGGGCTTTTGCCCAGGGAGTACATCGCTCCAGGAACGCCACTGATTACAAGATAAAAAGTCATAATTACGTGGATAAAATGCGCATGCGCTTCAAATGTACTGACAGAGAAACGGGTCCCTGAACGCCTCGCTGGTCCAGCTACACAAATGACGCTATCCCGTGTTTGAAAAGTTGTTACTACAAGTGACTTCATTAGTGCATAATATAACTTTGAAATATTAAATTACTTAATTGTTTCAAAGCTATATCAAAGCTATACCATGCACTCATGGTTTGTGTAGCTGGACCAGCGAGGTGTTCAGGGACCCGTTTCTCTGTCGGTTCATCTGTAGCGCATGCGCATTTTCTTTCTCGTAATTATGATTTCTTTATCTCAAAATTATGACTTTTTATCTCATTGTTTTTGTTTCCACAGGTGGAAACGGGCTTCCATAGTGTACCGTATGTGATTCAAGAATTGGTCATATTGACATTTAAGGAGCGCTGACCAGTTCCTAACGTTAACTTTAGTAATGAGTAACAGAAAACAAACACTGACTGACATTATAGGTTTGGATGAATTTGTTCCTATAGCAACTAGAACACAGGTAAGATGGTTATATTTTAAGATATGCTCTCGATGCTAAATCATCTGTTCATTTGGGATCAAACCGAGAACAATCTACGTAAATGCCAAGTCTGAACAAGACTTTTGAGCAGAGTTCAGGTTTAAAACATACACAGCCTGCTCTAAGTGATGAACATGATGTAAGGCAGTTGCTTACCTTGGTCAATAGATGGCAGTGTTGTGTTTTTTTCTGACTTCGGGGGTTTTCGCGATTGTGGTCATTTGTCCTTATAGGATACCGTACGTTACGGTAAACAGCTGCGCGAGCGCCATTTTAGTTTAATGTTTTTCTTGTTGCTTGAAAAGTAAGCAAACGTGAATGTGTCTGTTCAGTATAAACGAATATTTGAGCTATTAACAGTTGTTAAATAGTTCGGAGTGAATGGTATGTTTGTTAAAACAAACATGAAAGGGATTTGATGAAGTCTGTGAATGTATAATTGGAGTTAAATATATTTTTTATGCTTATGTCGGCCGCGAGTGTGGCTAGTTTTTAAGTTGTCCGTGTGCTAGCTTCCCGGTTTGAGGTAGTAGAAATAGAAGTCCTGCTTTTATTTTTTAAAGGATATTTTTGGGTTTATTATTATTGTTGTTGTTATGGGTAATTGCGGTTGCATTTAATTTCACCAGCTATATGTTACTGAGTTTTATTGAACATATGCTGAAGTTGAAAAAGTTTTTCTTGTTGCAATGAATTCCTACATCATGAATTCAAAATGGATACTGGAAAATGTGTTTTCTGTGAAATGGAAAGTAAAGACCTGGAACATCTTTTCTTTTCATGTAATATAACAGAGTTTCTGGAAGGCTTTTCAAGGTTGGCTTCAACATAAGGGGATTTAATTTGTGATGTTAACAATAAAAGAAATCAAATTTGGGATAAATATTAACAATAGTAAAATAGATTATGGTCTCAACAACTTACTAGTAATGTGTAAACAGTTTTTTCATTAATATAGCTTTGTCAAAACTAAACACACTATGTCTCACTGAACGAATGAACTCAGTTTTTCTGCAAAATCTTTCAAACTAATTGAACAGAAAAACGCGAGTGCTCTCGAAGTCTTTTGGACTGAATTTGATTTAATTTAATATTTGTTTGTATGTATTTTAAACATTTTCATTTTCTCTTTTTGTGATAACCTTTAATAATGCCCCTTGTTCTTGTTCCATTTTATTTATTATTATTATTTTATATTATGTGTACTTGACAACAGAATGTAAATTTATACGGTGCCTTGTTTGTTTATATTTGAAGTTTTGCAATAAAAATAAAAAAAATGCTTGTTGCTTGAAAGTTGAAAACAATGAAACCATCAGCGCCAGTGAAATTCTGAAAAGGTCATAGGCATCTCAAATTGCCACCACATGTCTGTCTTCTCCCTCTGCATTAAATCCACACTAAAACACAACGCAGAGTCTTTGGGTGCAGAGAGGCACCACAGACTGCACAGGTTGGGTTTCAATAACGTTAAAATACTATCATAACAGCTAAGTGGTTTGCTGATTGTTCCAAACACCCTCATTCTATAATTTTGTACAAAACAGGGTGACTAGAGCTCAACAGGTTCTCTGTTGTGGCACATGTTTTGCAGATTTTCAGGGCTTGAAAGGTCAGAAAAATATTTTTAAAAATGTCACTTTTTAACTACTCCAACAAAGGTTCTTTGACAAATATCTGGTGGCATCTAGTAGTGATGTTGAATAAATAATAATACTATGTGCCATTTCTGCGATCAAATGCTAAATCCACCTAAATTTTTGCACACTGGACCTTTAAAAAACAAGGAAGTACCAAAAAAACACTTAAGAGTAAAAAATCTATTACAGAGATTAGAGGTCAGAAGAGAGTGTGATTATTTTTCCTAATCCTAATTTAACTAGTTGGAACAATAATCTTTCAGCCTGTAAACTATAGTTGTGTGAACAGAAGCCCACCTGAAGTAGTTTATTGTCAAACCAGCTACAAAAATGTTCTGGAGTTCTCAGAGGTTCTTGTTTTTTCTCACTCCATTTGTTCTTTCATTCCAGCTCAGTTTCAGAATCCTCCAGAATCAGCTGGTTTATTCCACTATCATCAAACAGAAGCTTCCTCTGACTCGATGAGTCCGCGTCTACAGGCAGATGTCTGAGATGTGGGACTCCTTCAGAAGGGCGACGGGCCCTCTTCTTCTGAATGTGGTCCAGTTGGACAATGTCAGACCACAGGGTGTCATAACTGGGCCGATCTGTGCTGAACGGTTCCACTGAGTGGCAGGATCCACGACAGGCTCGCAGTTTCATATCGATGTCCACCTGCAAACAAAACAAAGTACGACAAACCATCCAGACATCGGCCAAATCAAGGTCATGACAAACTAAAACCAAAACGATCAAGAAATCATTGTTACAATGAACAGGAATAACGGTCATCTTTAAATGTCACAATAATCGGTTAAATGTTTAGTTTTTTACATCTACCGTGAAACTGACAAGACTGAAAAACAAAGGTGTCATCAGCATATAAGCATGGTACAGATGTGATTAACCACCCTCTGTGGGGGAGGCGAAGGGTATTGTTTTTGGTTCAGTTTGTTTCCTTGTTTGTTAACACTTTAGCAGCAAAAGTATTAGTTGAATTCAAACCAAATTGGGTTTATAGATTCCCAGCTACACTTGAATAGATGTGATTACATTTTGTGAAAAATAGGTCAAAGTTTAAATTTTTCCTGAAGGTTTTAAAAAAAAATAAAAAATTCCCCATTCTCTTATAATGGCTGAAATTTGTTTACACTGTCTATGTCTATGCTGACATCAGCAGCAGACATAGACATGATGACATAGGCTAGATTGGTAACAAAGTAAGTTACAATATGTGTGAGAGGCGGCGTTTGTTGTGCCTGACACCACTTGTTACTGGATTGAAGAGCATGTTTTTCTTTTCCATGCCTCACCTCTGTTCGTAGCAACTCTTCAATCTGTTTCTGGACGATACTTCTTAGATCGTTGAGATTTGCCGACAGTCGGGCTGATTGTTTCCGTAGTGAAGTCAGGTTTCTGGTCAATCCTTCAGCTTTTTCAACAAACTTCTGCTCTGACACTGGAAAACACGTCCATTCAGACCATTCACTGAGCGCCACTTTATGTTATTTAAGAAATGAAACTAAACCACATTAGTAAAGCTTACAGGTTTGTTCACTGATGATTTTCCGGCTGTAATAGTCGACGTATGCAGTTGCCTTCATTGACTTTTGATAGGAAATCTCACTCTTCTCTGCGATCTTACAAATCTTTGTCAGTTTTCTGTCTATATCGCCCTCTGTCTGGGAGATCAAACCCTGCAGTCTGCAGCCAGACGGACACTTAGAAACCTGTGGAAAAGGACAAGAGCCACGACAATGATACATGAACGGTAACAGGAAAATATGTCACTGAAAGGAATGTGAATAAAATAGTACGTTCTTTCATTTTCTCTTACAGAAATATTCTGAGTGACTCAGTTCAGGCCTGCAGTTTATGTTAACAGCTTTTGTTGTGAAAAGAAATTTCTGTGCTGAATCTGAATGCACAGTATTAAAAATGTTTTGCTATTGTTTTAATTGAGAGACGTTTGGTAGCAGGAACAAAGATTCACTTTAGTCATGGTACAGTATGAGACATAAAATATACAACATTAAATCCTAATTTCAGTTTTAGTAAAGTGTTTTGTTTTTTAATGTCTTGCACTACACATCACTTATACTCTAATATCTGAACCAACTATGACAAAACATTTTGTAGGGATTCTGACTGATATTTCAGAAAAAATAATTAAAAAAAAATACTTCTGATGTATAACTATTATTCGTAGTAGTAATGTATTTTTTGCATTTAGGTGTGTGCTCTACTTTTACAACCACTGACACTTTCTCAAGTTTTGACTTTCCCTGTAGAGAACTTACAGACTACCAAAACATTATGAATCAGAACTCTGCAGATGAAATTTCAATAAAACCATGTTGTATGTGTTATAAGTATTTCTAAAATAAATGAGCTAATGCTAGCCAACTACTGTAACTTCAGCTAACATCAGCCCACGAGCTAGATTTTAGTTAAAACTAGCTTATATTATCTAATAAAGTAAAATTCCATACATAAAATATAAAGCCTTTTCTTTTGTAAGTACTGAAACCACCCTGTAGTTAGGTGGAATTTCAATAAAACCATATTGTATGCAATATAAGTATAAAATACAGGATATTTATTTTATTATCAAATCAGTCCATGTTCTTTTTGGATCAGTTAAATGAGCTAATGTTAGCCAACTAGGTAACTTCAGCTAACGTTAGCCCATGAGCTAGATTCTGGTTACAGCTAGCTTACATTAGTAAAATATCTGTAATTTATAAAACCTTTTCTTTTGTAACTACTGAAACCATCCTGTAGTTAGGTGGAATTTCAATCAAACCGAATTGTATGTGATGTATTTATAAAATTACACTATATTTCATTCTTTATTTTTTTTAATTAAATCAGCTTGTGTTCTTTAAGTATCAGTCAAATAAGCTAATGTTAGCCAAGTAGGTAACTTCAGCTAACGTTAACCCTTGAGCTAAATACTGGTTACAGCTAGCTTACATAAGTAAAAATCTGTTATTTATAAAACCTTTTCTTTTGTAAATACTGAAACCATCCTACAGTCAGGGGATCATACATATCATACATGCGCTAATGCTCATTTAAACACCTACATTTCCCTTCCTCCTGCTGTTACAAATGTTTTTATCGATCATTCAAACAAACCTTATGTTTCTGAGGACACTTTTTTTTTTTTTTTTACATATTCACATGGGTACAGATGTAATTGCAGGGGTGGGGGCTGATTCCTTACCCAGTCGTCATCCGCACATAAAACGGTGTTCGAGTTCCTGCGTGGACACTGCTGCCCCCTGTAGGTTTGGGGCTGTCGGGCCCCTGGACTCTGACCCTTCAGCCTCATGCACACTGAAGAAAAACACATAAAAACCAGGATAAGGACCAGTTCAACCTTTACCTCAGCTCTCATTCAAACACACACTGCAAACACAATGTGAGGTAACAGTTTAGAAAAGCTGATCAAATTGACTCAGCGTGGACTTTTGGACACGGCAACGTTTTTTAGCTGATGGAGACAAAACTAGAACAAATATCACTTAAATGTCAAACACAGGTTAGATGCAGAAATTCACCCTACGACCCTAATAAATGTCCTTTTTTTGGTTTTAGTTCTCAACATTTAAGGCATAATTCAACTGAAATACAAACATGTGAAAACTGATGTTTGTCACATTTAAAGGCATCAGGACACAAACAGAGGACAGATTATCTGAATCTAAAAAGCATATCATCATAACAATTGTAGTTTCTGTAAGATTATTAAATGATAATGCACATCTGAAAAAGTATTCCACTTACCGATCACTGATTTAGAGAAGTGCATTTGTGTTATGTTCTTGTTTTGTAATTTAGGTCGTGTTTTAAACTCAGAAACATATACAGCTGCTGAAAAAATGATTAGACCACCCTAGTTTTCGTCAGTTTCTTGTTCATTGGTACAACTAAAGGTACATTGGTTTGGACAAAAAAATATGATAACAAAAATAGCCCGTAGTAGTTTAATTTCAGAGCTGATATCTATCCATTTTCTATGATAATAACCAAAATCTCTGAACCTCTTCCCAGCCTGAGGTTCTGATTCCACAAGATTCGGCCTTTCCAAAGAGCCTTGACTGATGTCTGTAGGCATTCAAAAATTATTCATTTTTTCCCCCAAAATATCCAAATATAGCCATTTTGGCAAAATTGATCATTTCCAATTTTTCCCTCTGTAAAAAGCATAAACATAACCACAGAAAAAAAAATCTCTAAAACTGACACTTTTGCAGATACATTTCTCAAACTTGCAATGTAACGTGCCCACACATTGGTCTGTTGGCAGACGGTGTGTGTGTCAGTCCATACCTAACAAAGGCAGCTTTATACACCATTGTTTTCACAAGACAGTTAAGGCGAGGGGGGAAAACATCTAAGTTTAAGTGTATAGCTGTCAAATAAACAGCAAAAAGGACTGTTTTAGTCCAAACTACAGGGTGTTCCCTTTACAAAGAGCCCATACTTTTATCTGTACTCCAAATGGTTGAAGAATAGCTGTCATTTTAATTTGGAAAGGTATTTTTCAGGCGTTTTAAGCAAAATCACCAGGAATGGTAAGAGGTTAAATCCTTACATCAGTATCTATGTCATTGTACTGACAAAAACAGTGCTTTTAGACATTCTATGTTTTCTTTTCTGTCTGTTTTAGTCACATGATACACACAGGAGTTAGCACCTGATTGCATAACCATTGTTTTTGATGACTTTTGATGGTCTAATATTTTTTTCTGCGACTGTACTGTGTATAAATGAGAAGTTTTGATAAATTCACATTTTTAATTCATTTCTCAATTCCAATTTTTTTTAAAACCAATTTCGTAAAGTATAGTTTAGTATTTGTGTTTCTTAGTTGCTGGTGACAATTCTGGTCTCTAGTATTTTCTGTAAAAACAGATGTTCAGGATGTGTTACACAAATGAATATGCATGCTTTTGGATAATTCACATTTATTAAAAAGAATTCATTTTGAAATATTAAGTTGGAAATTGTTGATGGATTTTTTCTTTTAATACTTCTCATTTTTAAACATAAAATGTGGACATTTAATAGATAATTCAAAGGTGAAAACAGTAACAGGAGCACAGCCTTATTTTTAATATGAAGTAAATGTATGTTTTCATTAAATTCTACTCTATTTCCTTTTTAGATGTGTCCACAGTCTGTTTGTTGGTCCATTTACATTTATAACAACACATCCTAAATGGTTTGATAAAAGGTTGCACAATTTGGCATAAACTGAAAAATGAAGAGGTCAAAGGTCAAGGCCACTGTGACCACTCAAGGTTTTTCCCCAGACTTACACACACACTGACACAAGAAGAGGATGATTCTTATTAAAAACGTGTCAAAACATCAAGTGTTATTCATTTTTTCAATCATAAGCAAGTGTTTAATGACGAACCTTTATATAAGTGACATTTTTATTGATACTTTTAACACATGGTTCAGTATTTTTTTAGAATCTGGATCAGCTTCACTGAACAAAGAATTTGACTTTGGTTTATCATTGACTCTAATGTATTAGAATACATATATGTATAAAAATAGTAGAAATATAGAAATAAAAAGCATACGATAAAAAAAATTATGGCTATTTTTCCTCATAAAAACTGTACAAATAGTGTAAATATGAAAAATAATACATTCTACTTGTTATTATAGACAAATGTAGTTGGTGTTTTTGGTACCTTGATATAACAAATGGTAGAAATAACTTTTCTGGTTTTGATTAAAATGATTTTTTTTCCCAAAATAATTATAGTTTGTCTTAAATTCTTTATAAGCTTTAAAAACATTAAAATAGCCACAATTATTTTTGCACAGTTATTACACACATTAAAAGTCTTGCTTTGTATTTAAAATATCAAATATTAAACTTTTACAGTAAATCCAATGCATAAATGAGAATTTCTTTTTTTTGGCTTTATTTGTTTAATTTTTTTTATTAGTGTGAAAATGTGATTTATTGATATACATCCATTAAAACTTAAAGACGCGAGGCTTTTTTGTTGAATATTGAGTGAACAAATCCCTTCCTTTATTATTATTAGCTGCACCACGGACTCATGGGAAAAAAAGTCCATTTTTAATATCATTAACTGTCAGCTCATAACTCCTCGTGTGTCGTCTTCATTTATGTACAAAGCGTCTTTTTGGTAAATATATAACACAACTAAACTCCTGGAACTCAGGCTTTTCCACTTTACTCCAGTTTAGTGACATTCAAAACAGTTTTTACAACATTTTTGTGAATTCAGGTCACTGCTGTGTAAAGGACAGTCGTACGGTGTCTAAAATCACACTTTTGTTAAAAGGTAATACGTTTGTGAGCATCTGTGTGTAGTTTTGGCAAATGAAAATTCTTACTGAGCTAAACATATACAGTCATGAATGGAACAAAGACGCTTTCCTACATTTATTTCAATATAAAATATGAAATATGGTGAATTTCTATGTAACAGCAGCAACATACATTTTTATTTCAACAAGAAATCAGCAGAAAATATATTTATTTATCAAATAAAACAACAAAAAAATTAAAATAAAGCCAAATAATCAGCTATGACTTTAACATTTCTCCATTTGTCATTTAATATTAACATCCATTGTCACTTTTAAAGGTGTTTTTGTTCTTTAATGGGATCAATGTCGACGGTGAAGTGACCACTCAGACCACAGCAGCTGAAGAAAACAGTCAAATCTTTATTGATGGAGCAAAGTTCAGTGTTTGTACAGAGTTGGGCAACATTTTGGGAACATCATGTTAGTTTTAGCAAAACAACCAGGTCAGCGGAAGCTTTACAAGGTCCTGACACATCTTCAACAGATTCTATACAGACACTGTGGTTGTACAAACTGTAAAGAGAATAATACCCACAATGCCCCTGGGTCTCTGAAATACTTTGTCCCTTCAACTTTTCTTCCTTTGTGTCAATTTTACATGAAACCTCTGTATTTATGTGTGAATATTCATAGTAGCAGGACTTTTTCTGAGATTAGTCGCATTTTCTTTATTCATGTTAAACCCTAGAAGTACCAGATGTTCTTGTTGTGCTGTTGTTTATCTAATCTGCTTGATTGCAGACACATTTTATTTATTACCAATTAAAAATCTGTTATTAAAAGATTTAGTTTTAAGAAAATAAGCTGTTGCGAACTGCATGGTGCTTCATACGTTCTTATCTTTCCGGTCGATAACTTAGAAATAGGTTCTGTCACAGACGTCTGTAAAATGTTTGTTCTATCTGTGTTGTTTTCACAGTTAAACATGTCGACTCTTTGTCCATTTCAAAGTTTTGTTCATGTCATTACATGTTTTGGTAAAGGTCGTGGCTTTGTGGTAAAATTTGTGTAAAATGTCTGGTTTTACAGGTGAATATCTATGAGAACAAACTTCAGATTTCAAAAGGAAACAGACATGAACGATTCATCTTAACACACTAAGCAGTTTATGTGCTTCTTTTACTGATAAATGGCCTGAAAAATAGCAGATGTTTGTGTTATTTCTTTTTTTTTTCTATTAAAATGCAGCCGATCGGATCCACATGCGGACGGTTTTCAGGCTGTAGTTTTCCGGTTTGTACGTCACCCATACGACTCCGTTCTCTATCTCATATGGCATATTTTTCTCGGGGTCATATGATCCTCTGTAATAAATTCCGTTTAAATGCGCGGCACGACAGTTGTTGAACCACCAGCCCCCCCCGTAGATCTCTGCACAGTTCTCCTCCCACTGATCGTTGTCTTTGTCGAAGGTGCTAAACTTCATCCCATTGTGGATCATGTACGACCCCGTATCGGTCTTGGGTGCCACCAGGGCGTCCCCGGCGTCCCCCGTGTACCCAGACACCTGCAGGGGGTACCCCTCGTCCTCTGAGCCTACCCTGATGGTGTACTCAGCGATCGCTACAGCCCCCTCCCAATCCTCCAGCTCCACCTTTAGCAAAGTCTCGCCCTGATTGGTCAGCAGGTGGAGGTTCTGGTTGCCGAGCCAAACCTCGCCACTGCCCTGCGCGTCGACAGAACCGAACCCTTGGCGGTATTCGGCCCAGCTGCGGTTGAAGCTAACCGCGCCGCTGTCTCGCTGCTGGACTAACACCCACCCTCCCATTAGCCCCTCCTGCTGACAGTAAACCTCCACTACCTCTGCCGAATCGTTGTCGCCGGGTTTGATCTTAAACAGGCCATTCGTTTCCCCACTGAGGTGATGGTGCAGGGCTGCGACGCAATCTGCAAACAGAAAGGGGCACAGCGCAGACCGCCAGTTAGCGACGCCCACTTTGGCTCCATGAGCTGAAATGTTTGACAGCGATTACAACATTAACCCTTTATCGGCCAAGTGACTATTTTTGGTCATTTCTGCCTACATTACAAGACCGAGACAGCAACAGTTACAATGAGGACAGTGAGTCAACAATCTCAGGTCCAATGTGGTCTCCAGGGTCTGTAAGGTCCACCTGTGCATGAACAGTGA
>JAQQZY010000011.1:20927985-20939287 GCA_030068375.1 Ostorhinchus rueppellii
CCGATCCGCCTGTCAATCTCACGCTCCATCCTTCCCTCACTCGTGAACAAGACCCCGAGATACTTGAACTCCTCCACAGGTCACATTTATGTAGCTAAATTGGTTTGACTATGTAACACTTGTGACACTACACACTACATGTTGGACATCTGTGTTATCACTACTGAAACATCCCATAATCACATACTGATCAAGGTTAAACTGTATCTTTACTACATCTTAATCTTAAATAATGCATTAAAATAGAGGCTGACTGATAGTGGACTTTCACAGGCCAGTAAAATAAATAGTTTGGAACACAGTTACAAATGCAGAATTTTATAGTTTATTTCAAAATTGGCAATTGTTGAATTTTGGATCTAAGGCAAAGTAGTACTAGAGACCAAAATACACAAAAAGCAATAAATTAACATCAAACTGTCAGGTAGAGAAGGTCTGTATGTGTCAAAGTCAAGGTCTGAAAATACTTAATAACAGTAAGATATCCAGTCTGCATTGATCTGTTACTACTTTAAAGACAATCACATTCACACATGTGAGTTCCCTGCACTAGAAGTTATTGAAAGCAGTTTGCTTGTCAGCATGGCACATCAGCATATCATCACCTGCACTCAAGAGTCCATCAGTCACTGTCTCCATGGAAACAGAAACTCCCCTAAACAACTTCCTGGCCACCAGATGGAGCCCTTAGTGCACTACCATACTTGGAGGACACCATCACACAACTTACTGATCCATTAAGAATATAAATATTCATTTTCCAAACAACTTGGTCTTCAAGGAGGTTGGCGGGGTAACCAACATGCAAAGACTGGGCAAACCCTGAATGTGTTGCCAGTTCAAGACAGGGCAGAGAAAATAATTAACAGTTTAAGTAATAATTGTTAGTTGCTGTAATTATTTGCACGAAGAGAGGAATCGCAAGTAATGTTTCCACAAAATGCTGACTGTTCACACTTTAAAAATCACATTTCTGTCATGGCACAGGGATATACAAGATAAGATAAGATACTTCATTGTCATTACATAGAATGTACAATGAAATTTAGATGCACTGTCAGGGTGTAGACTCATAAATAGAAATAGTAATAAATAGTATTAATAACCATAAAACTATATAACAAAAACAAAGTATGCTTCACTCGCATATCAACATCCATTCATTCATTTCCTCACACATCACACACACATCAGTGCCAATGAATGCAGTGCAATACACGAAATAGTACAAATAAAAATGTTTATATTTTAGTGGTTGAGCTTATTGTTCAGTGTGGTTACAGCTGTGTGGTAAAAGGTTTATTCATATACTCATCTACCCTTTTTTTTATTATATTGAATATCTCCTAGTCCTGATGTTTTTATTTATTTATTTAAATCATTCATGTACAATGACAGTAAGTTACTGATTGTAAGTATAGCCTGCAGAGTTCAGTAGATACACTGCCCGGCCAAAAAAAAAAAAAAAAAAGTCACACATGCAATATTTCACAGCATCACCTTTGGTTTGGATTACAGAAGACATTCACTGGATTTAACTTTGCAAATAGTTCCGATCCTTCCATGGGTAAATACTGTTGATATGTTTCAGCTGGAACAGGTTATTGAACTCGAATGGTTCAGGGAGAGTAAGACATCATTTCCAAACATGGATTAGCCAACATAAAGTCCAGATTCTAATTCAAGATATGATGAAGACTTGATGCACTGGACTGATTATTCATCATCAATAATCAGAAATAAATGCAACTGTGATGAAAAAATACTATGAACCTTATAGTGACACAACATAAGCATTATGAGGCAAAAGAGTTGTGACAGTGAACGTCTCCTATAATCAAAACCAATAGTGGTGCAGTCAAATATTGTATGTGCAACTTTTTTTTTTTTTTTTGGCCAGGCAAATATATCACATATATATTTTTATTAATGTGTACTTACCAACAGGTATCCACAGTGTCACTAATCAAAGCCTGGTCATCCTCCTTGATCTCTCTAGGCATCAGGCCATTACATATTATCTCAACTCTTTATTCCTCATGGGTTACAGGGAAACACACACAAAGTTCATACCACATAGATTCACCAAAACAAAGCTGATGTTCCAGGTCAGGGACTGGAGCAGAAAAAGCTGAAATCAAACTCCATCCATAATACACTGATGAATGAAATAACCAGTGAATAAAAGTGACCAAAAAAGGAGGTAAATAATGTCAACAAACTTGACAAATGATCAGAACCCACCCACAACTTGAAGGTGGGTGCAATCTAAATCATTATAGTTGATTAAATACCTTTATACAAAGTAATAAAGCATCAAGGGGACTCATCCTTTAAAAGCCCTTCTACTATTTAATCAGCTGACTTTAAAGCCTGTGTAAATGTCCGTTAGCTTATAGCTCACAGCTAGCTAACACAGTTAACACAGCTAACATGATGTTACTATGAATAATACTGTCATAAAGAACACCAATGACTACTGAAACACATTTTTGATTGCTAAGTTTAACAAGTAGTAAAAGATAAACAGCTGTAACATGGAATAAGACACTAAAAATAAAGTTTACCGAAGCCTTTCCTTCGTGTTAGCTAATTTTATGCTAACGAACATAAAATTTCAAACTGTACCGACAACGCCATGGTTAGCTCCTCTAATTTGACTAATTATCGCAGATTAAGATTTACCTGTTCTGTCTATATCCATTTCTTTACACAATAAGGGTTTCCGAAGAGAAAAAGTCACACTAACTCGGCTCGGTTGTCAAACTTTAGCACAATTTTAACAGTTTGGAGGAGGCGGGCCAAATTATGATTGACAGAAAGGGGATTTTCTTCCAGCCAATAAGAACCTTGAAAGGAAGCACGAGCGGGAGAATCCGTAAAATAAAATAAAATAAAATAAAATAAAATAAAATAAAATAAAATAAAATAAAATAAAATAAACACCACATTTCATTGATCTTGATTTGATTCACGGTTTGTGTTTTTATACCCAATCTGTGCGACAAAGAATGAATGAATGAACTTACATACATATAATAAAACTGTGTAAAGGTTTTTAAAAAGTATTGACAAAGAATAAAAACAATCCAAAATTATTTCATATTTGAAAAATTGTGAACTCCAACATTCCAATGTTTGTCATGAAAAACAACAAAAGATGAGAAACTGTTTAAACAGATTTACATCCATAACCCTCATAAGTGCCAAAGTCAAAATAGTAAGCAAGATATCTGAATGAAAAAGAGCTTTTTGAAATCTTGAGATTCAAATTTTATATTTTTGAAAAACAAAAGCAAAAAAACCCCCAAAAAACTCAGGTGCCTACAGGGTTAAAAATAATCAATTAAAAGCACAGACTGATGTAGTTTTCCCAGAAAATTCATCACCCTCAAGTTTAATGAAAAAACATCTTTATTGAACCCTTGTCATTATTGTTCTTTTTCTTATTCTTTTTTTTTTTTTTTTTTTTACAGATTAATCTGTTGTCTCTCCAGTTTCACTGCATATTCTACGAGGCCATCCAGATGATAAAGGGCAACAGAAAAGCCAACAGGATGGACCAGATGTTCATAGTCCTCAGGTAGAACAGCAGACACGCCCCCAGCAACGCTGTCACCTTGGCAACACACCGGCTCAGCACCAGCTTCCTCACCGTCTTACAGAACTGCACAGGATGGAGAAAAAAAATACAATCCACTCTGAAGGTTTAAGTCACTGTCTCAGAATATTTCCGTGAAGTGTAACTGCATCGTGGATGTCATTCTGATGAATGCAAACTGATGGTTTAGCTCAGGGGTGTCAAACTCATTTTAGTTTAGGGGGTGCAACCAGTCCAATGTGATCTCAAGTGGGCCAGAGCAGTAAAATTCATTGATTTGTTCATTTTCTGAACCCATTTTGTTCTCACCAGGGTCATGGGGAGACCAGTAAAATACTAGACATAATAACCTTTACATAATAATCAAAATTTTTCACTTTGTTTTAATGTGAAAATATGAATAACCTGAAGTACTGTGCACAATCTGATAGTTCTTCAGAAAAATTAGTAAAGTTTCAACAACATTATGTCTCGGCTCATTATTAACACAATGTACAGATCACCGTGAATCTATTATTTCATTAAAATTTGACATTTTACATTTAGAAACTATTGTCACAATAAAATGTGAATATCTTGAACAATTATGAACAACTTGAACATTTTTAAGAAAAAGAATTTTCATATAATACAATTTGGCACTCTGGGGAAATTACAATATCTAACGTCTTCCGTGCAAATTTTGAATTTTGTAAATTCATCCTGTGGGCCAGGTTGGAACCTTTGGTGGGCTGGTTTTGGCCCCCAGGCCATATGTTCGACACCCCTGGTTTAGCTCACTTTTAACTGTGTGTGATGTCCTTAAAAATATAATTTACACTTCTATTGATCACAGATTCATTCAAAACTCTTAAAAAATCATTAGGTAAATTAAAAGACATCTCAAAGATGCATCATAATAAAAAGCATCAGTTTGTTTTCGTAAATGCATTTTATCTATTTCTGCGTTAAAAATTTAATAATTTAATACTTTCTTTAAAAATATAGTATTAGAATTACCTTAGAAAATGTCCAAATATGTCCAGTAGATGGGGTGAATGTTACAGAAAACAGATCAACAATGGGGTGAAATTAGGACATATTCTTCTTAATTGTGCAACAGTATTTAATTGTTGCATATTTAAGTCATTTATTTGGACTTAACTGGTCAACCACATACAAAAGAAATGAATGTGATTATGTAATTTTATGATCAGATGAATAAATAAACTTATAAGCAGTTAGTTGACAGTTAGACAACGTTGATGCAATAAACACTCTATTAAGCAATGAATCATTTCTATCCACTGAAGGGTTTTATTTAGTAATGTTTAAGGAAGAGTTCTTTCTAGAAAAGTCTTTATTCGCAGCTGAAAGAAATAAAGGCTCAGGCCAGCATTTAAAGAAATAGAAAACAAGAATGAAAGAACAGAATGATGTTCTCTGAAGGTTTTAACCCTTTAAAGGTGAATTCCAGGTGAAGGTGCTGCTGTGCATATGCGTCTGTTTCAGGTTCATAAAAGCTGCTTGTGTTAGAAGAACAAATGGCTCAAGGTTGCTCTCGTTACAGCAAAGAGATTTATATTGAGACACTGGGCGGGAGGAAGCAACCCATCTTACTCTGAATGGTTCATAGCCCTTTCAGAAACTGCCTCTTTCGAGCGATTAATATATAAAATAAATGGAAAAATAGACACCTATGCAGAAATCTGACAGCCTTTTCTAACACAGATCAGGGAGACCTAAGCTAAGGTTGGTCTGATGTTCACATAATTCCAAACTAAACCTATAGTGCACTTTGACTGGTGGGAAGGGGTTAGGTTTGTGGAGTGGGGAAATAAAAAACAAAAAGGTTCCTTCCAGATCAGGGATTTATCAGGGTATTTTGATGTCGGGGTATTTTTTTTATTTTTTATAAATTTGGAGCATGTATATACTTGTATGTCTATCTGTTTGACTTTTCCTTGGTGGTCTGTCTGCTCGTATTGTTGAACACCCATCTGTAAAATGCATTTGCTGCTGCTTTGTTGATGTCTGTGAAGGAAATAAGAATTATAATTGAAAAAAAAAAAGCTACTTGGGTTCTTTTTTTTCTTCACTGGTTTTGTTTTACTGTGTTTTAGGGTCAAAACAGGTGAAATAACAGAAAAAGACAAAGAGAAGAATTGAAGTTTGACAGGTTTTGACTGAATCAGGCACTCGGAAGAGATTTTGATGTCGAACATGAACTGGGACAAACTGAACAACAAGGATTTGAGGCTCTTTTCTAAATCACTCCAGCTGGTTTTTGGCACCTAGTTGAACTCCATAAAGCAGTTACACGGTCAAAAGTTGGTAAAAACACAATAAAAAAAAAATACATGAAAATCACCACAACACTGCAAACAACCATAAAAACTAAAAAGACTGGGCAGCGCACTGAGCATGCTCAGATGTCTATGAAAAGAACCAGGTCTATTTTATCAGCACAGTTTGATAATTTACCTACTGAGCAAACTGTTGGATTTTTATAAATACTTAAAATAAATCATACACACAGAAGACTCATCAACGGCTGCAGTTTAAAATCTATGGATGATTTACATGAATAAATTGGGTACTTCTATGAAACTGGTCCTAAAAACAGGACGTGAGGGGTTGAAATTCAAACCAGATGTAGACTAATGTTATGAAGAAAGTTTGGAAGCATTTTGGGTCTATTTTAAAAAATAAATGCTCACTGAGATAAGAGAGAAACTATTTTTCAGATAAAGCACATTTTTATATTATTTTTATCCAAAAATACGCTATGCAACACAGTAAAGAGGACATGAACATTACATGCTACTGTTTTGGGGGTTTTTTTAATATCTTTTTATTCTCTCACAGGTACTTTTTGGAATCAAAGTAACTATACAAGGCAGAGTGTGTCACAAAAATGGCTGCTGTTGCAAAATAACTTAGGTTTATTTGTGTTTAAATGGGCAGATTTCGCATGTAACGCAAGTGGACACGATGGGTTACACACAAAACCTGGAATGAGACTGAGATTCATGAAAAACCTGCACATCTGGATTAGAAAAACCACTAGGATCATCAAATTTAACAGTGTCTTTATTTATAGCAGTATAGAAGACCATTTAAAGCCAGGTTTTCAGATCAAATGCACTGACACCTAGGTAGCTTTTCATGTCCCAATTTTGGTCCTATTTTTGGCCCCAATATTTTATTAAAAATTAATTAATTTTGGGATGGCTCAGAGCAAGAGAAAAAACTTTTTTTTTTTTTTTTGCATTTATCCGAGGTCATCATCCTGTGGGGTAATATGTCTAACTTTATCTTTTATTATTGGGTCTAAAAAAGCTGGAAAAGTGCCAGGTACCAGAATGAACCCAGAAGCACCCAGAAAAGTTTTCTCATAAAATTAACACATTTTCCCAATTATGAAAATGATCATTAATCAGACTCTTCCAGGCTGAAGAACAAACATCCACTAAAGGAATAAAGTAATTATATTACATTTATGCACAATAGTGGTTTCTGCTCGAGGCTTCCCATGCAATAAGTCTGACCACAAAGTGAGTTGATGAGTCTGGCCTCCTTTCAAATACAACAGTCTGGTCCCTGGAGACAAGACATTCCAATACCACTGTGTTCTTTTAACTCATTAAAACCTGACGCGTCACCCCTGACACACCCTGAGCATATGCAGTTTGGGTAGCTGTAACTCTTCCACTGTGCCATTGGAAAAATTCCACTGGTTTCTGAAAGCTGAGATGTTGTGCTTATAGGCTCTATTGTGTTATTGCATTCATTTCACTCAAGCCTGGACTAGAAGCTGGAGAAGAAGCTGTTTTTCCTGTATTACAATATGTTATGAATTATAAATGGCAGCTAGATTTTGAAAGTTCAAAGCGCTTTGGAAAAATTAGTAAAAACATTCACTCACCTTTTTATTGTCAAAGTAAGAAAAAAAAAAAAAAGGTCTAGAAGGACGTTTTTAGGCTTAGGGTTTAAAGGGTTAAGGAGTTTCTGAGACTGTAAACCAGGGCCACATTCAACTAAATTTGATCTGAGGTGGGCCGAGCCAGTCAAATAATAACATAATAATATAGAAATAATGTCAACTCCAAACTTCCCTCTATGTTTTAGAGTGAAAAAGTAAAATGAAACAATGAAAATGTTTACATCTATAAACTATCCATTCAAAGAACGCAAATAACATGAACAAACTGAAAAGTAAGTGTCATTACCTTCATCAAGGAGGGTATGTTTTTGCCAGGGTTTGTTTGTTTGTTTATTAGCAACATCACTCAAAAAGTTATGGACGGATTTTTGATGAAATTTTCAGGATATATCTCCTTTGGGTCAAGGAAGAGGTGATTACATTTTGGAGGTGATTTGGATCACCGTCTGGACTTAGGAAATTTTCAAAGGATTCTTTATCATTGTGAGATAGGGCATGGTGGCACAGATCTGCATATGAGGTCATTCAGCGCCATCTAGTGGATGAAAGTATAAACACTACCTTAAAACCAGAGCAAACATATCCTGAAAATTTCATCAAAAATCCGTCCATAACTTTTTGAGTTATGTTGCTGACAAACAAACAAACAAACAAACACTGACAAAAACATAACCTCCCTGACAGAGGTGGGAAAAAAAAGTGCAAACACTACCTTGGCGGAGGTCTGCGCTCTCTAGTTTTAACGATAATCTGATTCAGTTTATTATTTCCACATGTTCATTCTCACAGACACAGTGGATCTACAACACATTTAATAACAGGAAGAATCTTGCTAAATTGCACTCACTTTACTGAAGATATTTCAGGTTCTTCATATTTGTTCAGATTATTTACATTTTTTGTGAAATTATACTTTCTTTTAATGTCAATACGTGAAAATATTTACATTAATAAGGTGAAAAATGTGGAGTTGGGAGTATTTATCGGTTATTATGACAGTATTTTCCTGATCTGACCCACTTGAGATTGAACTGGTCTGAATCTGGAAGCTGAACTAAAATGATTCTTAATAGACATGTTTGCACTACGCTGGTCCCAGGACTTTTATGGCAGAACGTCCTTTTGACCGGGCCGCTAGTTGTCCTGGTCCAGTCAGGCGTCGTGTCTCCATTACAGTAACGGCCCTGGAAGAACCTCGCGACGATCTCATCATATCACGTCCATTTCTGTAGTAACGTCACTAACAGAAAGCGCCAAAACGAAGCAGCAGCAGAGGAGGAAATCACAACAAGACTGGACTTGGACGAATGTTTGTCGCGTTTGTACTGTTGCTGTAAACAGTAATGGTATCGGAGATCGTCGTATCGTGAAATTCCTCCAGCAACTACTCTTTTAAAATTGGAGGTTGTTTGTCGCGATTTGCTGATGTCATTTGCAACAACTAATCTGTGTGAGTTAGCCACTAGTACCACCCAGCGACTCTACCGGGCTGTTCCCAAGTACCTACCCTCAAGCAGGTTCTCTATTGGTTCCTGAAAATGGCCCCAAAAATGGCCCAGTCAGTGGAGACACGCACATACCGTGAAGTTCCGATAGTGGAAACATGCCTAACGTCTTACATCTCACGTATTTGACACTTGTGCTGTAAACCATACCACCTGTAGTTAACAGACATTTAACCAAGCTTTAATCTGCTGGTTTTCTGTATTTTCACTTGTTTCCTTGTGTTTTCTGTCCTTCAACACCTCCATCTTCATTCTACCCATGTTTACTTTACTCTTTCACAATCAAAGCTGCTGAAAACGATATGAACCAAACAATAAAGCTTTCACTGGAAGGCTTAACCCAATTAAAGATCTGGGATTAGCATTAAATCTGCACCAAATTAAGGACCAGTCTGAAGGTCAGCTTCTGCTGCTGCTTTCTGGGAACTGCTTAGTCTTTGACTATTTTCTTACTTTTATTCATTCTTTATGAGTAATTTATGAGAAAATCCCACACCTTTACACAGAAATCAAAACATTAAAATGCTGAAATGATACTTGAATGCTATGTTTATGTTTTTAGAAAGTGTAACTTAAACATTTGGGTGTAAAGTATATGGTCATTAAAAGTTCAGACCAGATTTATCCACTGGAGGTCAAAAGCCAAAAATAAACCCCTGTTTACATGAACCTATTTAATCCCTGGGCTCTGTCTACAAGGCACATGCCATTCCTATGTGAAGACATATTACTGGTTTGCCCAAGTTGAAGTGTCTACGCAGAAATGAAATAATGTACAATAAATGCAATAATGAGTTAACGCAAAACCTAACAAGAAAATAAAAATAACAAAGGCTGATCCATTAAAAGGGGTCTTTGGTGGGGTTTTGAACCCACTATAGCAGAGGGTTGGAGGTATTCAATTAGTTACAAACTGTCACCAATAAAACAAGGTGTTTCATTTCCTTTAACGGTATCGGCACATTTTGATGGAAGGAGGTCTGTTACCTTCTACTGTCGTTCCATGATTCAAATGAAAACTGTCAGTATCAACTCAGGCTGTTTCAACTTGGCACGAATTTGGTGTTTTCAAAATAAGTTAAGGTAAGATAAGATAAGACATAATAAGATAAGATACATTAAGTTAAGATACATTAAGTTAAGTTAAATTAAGTTAAGATAAGTTAAGCTAAGATAACAGAAGATAGGATAGGGTATGTTAAGTTAAATTTAGATAAGATGAGTAAAGTTAAGTTAAGATTTTATTTATATTCACTGTGTGAGTAAGAGCCATCAGATACAATTAGTGGTTGTTCTGCGGTGGTTCTGTGGTGGTTCTACAGTGGTTCTGTGGTGGTTCTACAGTGGTTCTGTGGTGGTTCTATGATACCTGGAAGGTCTGGAAGCTCATGGCGGTGCCGTATCGACAGTACATGACATAATGTTCACAGTTGAACCACAGTAGACTGTAGGCCACGTCCCCACAGAGACGTTCTGCTCGTTGGGCTACCTCCTCCCCCTGCAGCGGTGGACGACTGCACACCTGGGACACACACAGACACACAGACACACACAGAGACAGGGCAGACCCCGGGAACAACACCCAGAAACGATGTGAAAACACCATACAGCAGACAGATCAAACTTTATCTTTGAAAATGTGTAAATATTACAGATGAAGATTGTTTTTGAGTGTGTTCTTACCTTGTCCATGGAGTTAATGAAGATCTGTGATCCATAAGCGAAGTCATCCACTGAATCCACCCTCACACTCCCACACTGAGGACACACACAGGACTTAACCCTGGGTTAGGGGTTAGGGTTAGGATTAAGACAGGGTTAGGGGAAAGACCCGGTGCTACTTTTATGGCGCTTCCCAAAGGAAATTTTCCCTATAGCTAACCTTTATTTAGTGACTTCTCACTATTTATTCTAAAATTATCCTCTGTATTTTGTGTGTTTTTCAGTAACAATCAGGTATTTTCCTGGATTTAAGTCACTGATCATGTAGTTGCTCTTTGACCATCCAATCAAATGAAGGGAAAATGTTAATATTATTGGACACCTGCTAAATTGCCCCGGTGTGGCTAATATTAAATCTGATTGGTTCAGCGCTAGATTCTGCATCATTAATTTCTTTTGGAATATCATTGGACAAATACACATACAGTGTTTAACACATGTATTAAACCACCTGTTATGAAAACAAGGAAACAAATAACTTCATAGTTTATCAAAAACTTGTTTCAAATGAACAATTTCATTGTTATTCCTACAGAAAATGACCAATTG
>JAQQZY010000011.1:20959596-20972178 GCA_030068375.1 Ostorhinchus rueppellii
CCCCCCCCCCCCCCCCCCCCCCCCCCCCCCCCCCCCCCCCCCCCAGTCTCTGTTTTGTGGATAAATTGCTTGAAATGATGAATGTTGTGTTTGTTAAATGAAAAGTTCTGTAAATGTTGAAAAATTCTATAAATAAAGTTAAAAAAATTTTTTTTAGATGTTTTTGATGATGATTTGTTTATTGATTTATTTTATTTAGATATTTTCACTCCTTCACTGGTACCAGAATGCACGGTCTGGACTGTCTTTGTGTGCGTCTTGTTTGTATTGTTTGTATTGTTTGTTTGTTTGTTTGTTTTTTGGGGGGGGTTCTGTTTGTTTATCATGTCCGGTGTCAGTCTCTGTTTTGTGAATAAATTCCTAGAAATGATGAATCTCGTGTTTGTTAAATGAAAAGTTCTATAAATAAAGTTTAAAAGAGAACATTTTAGGTGTTTATTTTGTTATTGACCTGTTTTGTTTATTTATTTATTCGTCTCCTTCACTGGTACCAGAATGCACGGTCTGGACTGTCTTTATGTGTGTCTCGTTTGTATTGTTTTTGGTTTGTTTGTTTGGTTTTTTTTTTGGGGGGGGGGGTCTGTTTGTTTATCATGTCCGGTGTCAGTCTCTGTTTTGTGAATAAATTCCTAGAAATGATGAATGTCGTGTTTGTTAAATGAAAAGTTCTATAAATAAAGTTTTTTTAATCATTCCACTCTCTCTCTCTCTTTCTTTTAGGTTTGAGGACTCGTCGACAAAAAGGTGCCGTTAAAAGCCTATTTTTCTCTAAGTGATTTTCCAGCTCAGAGGGGGCGTGTCCATGACCACTCCATCATCATCACCACCATCATCATCATCACCACCATCATCATCGTGGTCTTGTGCTCGTTCTGTTTGGGTTCTGCCGCGGAACCTCGGCTCTCAATGCCGCTCTTGTTCTCTGGACTTTCCGAGCAGCTGCCCCACATTTTTCCTCTCGGTCTAACAAACACAGCGAAGCCCTGATGTGGAGGCTTTTGATTTTTATGACACCTTTAAAAAAGTGATGGAGGACGGAGGGAGAAAAAAAAGCCCAGTTTGACTTTAGACGGTTGGAGCCCAGTTCAAGCCGGCGTGTTTTCACTTTTTAAAGCAGACGCTGAATATTCAGAAGCAGTTTCTCAGGGAAACGGGGTCATTTTTCTGGTTTTCTGCACGTTTACGGTCATAGAACAATGGTTTAAACTTAATTATCAAGTAGAATTAGTGGCAGATTACAGTCTATTTGTAAAAACGCTCATGTTGTTGTTTTTGTTTATTTGTCAAAAGTCTCATATTGTATCTTTTTAAGGCATTAAAACGAACCTAATTACAAATGTTGGAAGGTGTCTATGTACTGGATTAAATAAGTACTATATTCTTGTATTTTACTCGAGTACTTCCATGTTGTACACGATTTCACTACATCTCAACACCAGCTATTTTAATGCTCCATTAGTTTTCAACTTGTAAATTACATTAATAATCTTTGTGTGGTTTGGGTCATTTTTAGGAAAAACAAGTAAAAATTTCTTGTTTTTTTTTTTTTAAATGTAGGCCTTTCTGTGCATATTTGTTTTAATATTTATTTTAGGTTAATGTGTTGATTGTTCATTCTTTTCTTCATTTTTTGATCATTTTCATAATTTTTTTGATTATTTTCTGGATTCCGTTCTTTCAAATTTGTTCATTTCATAGATTTTTTCTTCACTTTTGATCATTTTACTCATTTTTTTACTCATTTTTTTTAACTCATTTTCATCGTTGTCAGATTATAAATCAAACAAAACATTCGAGGATGATCTTAGTCGTCACTTTTCAACAACTTTTGACACTTTATAGAGCAATATGAGACATATGAGTTTTAATCCGTTTAATTTGTGACAGTTTTTGTTTCGTTTTGTCGGAGTATTTCTGAATAAAGTAAAAAAAATGAAACCCTTATGTTCTCTCCGTCCTTTTAAGTTACTAAACCTGTAAAAGTGGATTCAGTGTAAAATGCATTTATGTTTCCAACCTTTACAGAACCTCACACAAACTCAACTCTAAAACTTTCACCTACTACTAATGTACACTGTAAAAAGTAAAACATTAAATCAACTTCAAAAATTTTCTTTAACAGGCCACACATAAAAAAATTTAGTAGAGTGAACCAATTTTTTTTTAAATGTGTGACCGATTAAACCAAAATTTTTTAAAGTTGATTCAATGTTTTACTTTTTACAGTGTACCAGGTGCAGAAGAACATGTATAAGTACCAGTAAAATTTGGTTTATTTAATAGATGATGGTCAAATTCAGACTTCTGAACTGGCAACCCTGACAATAATGAGCCAAAGGTTAAAAATAGCATCTAGAGTAAAGAACCTGGGTCACCTTTAGATTCAGTTTTATAAAAAATGAAGACTCTGTGGGTGTGATGACAGTTTTCAGCTCCTTATCATGCAGGACATGAATCAAACTCCACTTTACATGTGACTTAGATGATGTATTTGAATGTTTTACTGTTGTGAAACTGAGCTTTTACATAAAATATTACATTAAAAAAGAACAACCTGGTTTAGATGTGTTTTTAAGTTGGTGATTTTTGCTTCTATCTATCTATCTATCTATCTATCTATCTATCTATCTATCTAGTGAAACATACTCTACATTAATTAAATCAAAGTAATAAAAATGAGCAAAATAAGATGTAATCCACCTTATTTTTACTGCTTCTTTTATTTTTTCTAGTCAATCATTTTCATCTTGTTTAACATTTTATTCTTTTTTTTTTTTTTAAACATATTTTACTCTACTTTTATTCATCTTGTTCTGTTGTTTTTCTTTAGTTTGGGATACTGTCCATCTTTTCTTCATCTGTTTTTTAAAGTTACTTCACTCTTTCGTGCATAAATTAGGAGCACCTTAATGAAGAGTGTTTTTATTCATGAAAAAAACAATGTGATTGACTTTTTTTTTTAATGAACCTAATCTTTATGCAGTTATAAAAATGTCCGCTCAGCTGGACACTATGTCTTTAATTCATGAAGCAAAGCATTTATTGACAAACTGTGTGAAAACTATGAAATACAAACATTATTAAGGCTGCCAATCTGATGTTTTCCCACATTTTAACACATTCTAATAATACGAGTTATTACTCACTCAGATAATATGCAAAAAGAACAAAAAAAACCAACAACTTTCTTTAAAAAACAAAACTTAACTTACAGTCTAATAACAATTAGCAAGTGATTTACACTCAAATATGTTCGTGCAGATCAGGGTTTATAAAGAACAGGTAGAATGTCAGTGTATTATGGGATGGTGCATAAGTGTCCACTGTGTTGGCTGATATACAAGTAAAACAACCAAAGCCATGAATATACAAAAGAACAGCTGTAGAATAGTGTCC
Organism: Ostorhinchus rueppellii; assembly: GCA_030068375.1. Taxonomy (NCBI): domain Eukaryota; kingdom Metazoa; phylum Chordata; class Actinopteri; order Kurtiformes; family Apogonidae; genus Ostorhinchus; species Ostorhinchus rueppellii. The sequence goes on from JAQQZY010000011.1 coordinate 20,962,993, forward strand.
ACTGGAGGGACCAGTGTGGATGAGAGGCTGTAGACTCCAAATAAAACCGGCTCCTGTAGAAACAGATGCTGATGTGACTGCACTGAAAAAAGTGACTCGTAAAATGTACTTTAAAAAAATCTTTGTAACAAATTGCATTCACTTTTTTTAAATAAATGTGATGCTGCTACCATGAGTAAAACTTACTGATGAGAATTCAAGTAAAATTTACAGAAAAATTCTCTTTTTACTCATCAGAATCAGGTAAAAAATACCCAAAACACATATGAACAGTCTGTAATATTCTAAGTAAATATGCAATGATTTTTTTTTCACATTTGATAAAGTATTTATATTTGATAAAGGAGTAAGGAACTCTTATGCTTTTGTATTTTGACATTTTCTGCTAAGCTATTTCCTTTTATTTACTACAGGTCTTTAATAACAGCGGGAATAACTTCACATTTGTTCAAGTTGAATCTATTTAACACAATCAATCCAGAACAACACAGCACTTACAGATTTGACATAAAGATGAAACAAAGGAGCAGCTTCACTCATGGTGTAAGAATATGCAACTGAACAGAAACACTGATTCAACAAAAATTAAAAAAAAAAAAAAAAAAAAAAAAAAAAAAAAAAAAAGTTCCAAAAAGGGTCAAACCCACCAGAACTCTGGTCTATAAAAGAACAAACACTTCCAATCACCCCAGAACACTGTCAAACACATCCAAGTGTCCACACTAGTTTGTCCCAATGCATCCTGGGAAACTCCTCCCAGCTGCTCCTCCAACATACCATCATAATACTATAGGATAGATTTTACTGTATTATTTTGAGTAGCAGTTGTTACTGTTAAATAAGTGTGTTTGTAGAATTGAACCAATCAGAATAGGTTTAACTATTACTATGGATGAAAACGGAACTGATTTCTATAGTTTGTATTTACAGTATTATTGGATGTCTGTAGTTTGTACAGTATTATTGGATTTCTATAGTTTGTACAGTATTATTGGATGTCTGTAGTTTGCACAGTATTATTGGATGTCTCTAGTGTGTACAGTATTAGTGGATGTCTGTAGTTTGCACAGTATTATTGGATGTCTGTAGTGTGTACAGTATTAGTGGATGTCTGTAGTTTGCACAGTATTATTGGATGTCTGTAGTGTGTATTTACCCCCTAAACCATTTTCTCAGTGTGTATGACCTGATGTAAAACTGTAAAATGCTCTGTTTTCTCTGCCTGTGTGAAACACCAGGGTTCCTTCCACCCCAGTGCGCATGACGCACACCGGGCCCGCCGGTGGAACCCTGTGCGTAAAGCGTGCATCCGGCCCGGTCCTCACCTTGTCGGTCTGCAGGCTCTGGGCCGTCCCGTAGCGGCAGAAGGTGACGAAGTGCTCGCAGTTGTTCCACAGGAGGCTGTAGGACACGGATCCCACCAGCCTCTCCGCCCGCCGGGCCACCTCCTCCCCGGGCAGAGGGCTCCGGCGCACCGCCCGGTCCATGGCGTTCAGCAGGATCCCGGCTCCGTACGCGAAATCCTCCACGGAGTCCACGCGGATGCTCGCGCGCTTGGAGAGCACCCCGAGGAGCAGCCGCGTGTTGGTGACCATCTCCTGGATCTGGTGGCTGTCCGCGGTCAGCACCGGGAGGATGTCCGGGATCAGGTGCGCCACCCGGTTGTCCCCGAGGTAGATGCCGAAGTGCGTGAAGAGAGTGCGGGGAACCTCCAGCAGGTCCCCCCTCTGGAACCTCTGAGGAGCCGGAGCAGGAGCCTCGTCCCGGTCCGCGCGTCGGGGGAGCGGCGGCAGCAGGCTGGACAGACGGATGTGGGCGATGAGGAAGAGTTTCTCCAGGAGGAAGGTGAGTGTGTCCAGCATGACTGAAAAGAAAAGAAAAGAGAGCAGAAGAAGAGGAGGAACCGGTGAGTGTCCTGCTCACTGAGGATCTGACCCAGTTCAGACAAATGTGGAGAAGATGAAGAGGAGGAGGAGGAAGAAGAGAAGGAGGAGGAGTCTAAGCTTTAATTGACCTGATGAAGACAAGAGGAGGAGGACGAAGAAGAAGAGAGGGAGGAGTCTAAGCTTTAATTGACCTGATGATGATGATGATGAGGAGGAGGAGGAGGAGGAGGAGGAGGGCACGAGCTCAGCAAGTTTTAGAAAAGTCAGCAAACACTGAGAGGAAAGAAGGAAAACACCTGAGATCAGACTGAAGACAGTCTGGGTTTGAATGGATGGAAGAGAGAGAGGGAGAGAGAGAGGGAGAGAGAGAGAGAGAGAGAGAGAGAGACTGAAGACAGACAGACAGACAGACAGATAGCCCTTGTGTTTGGGTTGACAGTTGTGTCTTTTCATCTACACACACTATTAAACATCAGCTGGACTTCACATAAACACAAACCTGTCCACATCCTGTGCAGCACACAGCACAAAGCCTTTCCCACAATGCACCAGGGGCAGCCCCACTGTAGTTTGTCTGACATCCAGCATGTTCTGACCTGGTTCTGATCCACCATATAAGTGTGTGTGTGTGTGTGTGTGTGAAGCCATTGTGTGGTTTTCATGAAGCCACAGTGACCTCAGCCACTCGCTGCATTTCCCATGATGCTCTGCAGTGGTGAGTATGTGTGTGGTTGGAAACTCTGAGCGGTGTGTGTTCAGGCTTTTAGAGGTCTGACGGTAGGACTGCAGTGTGTGTTGGTTCTTCTGTCTTTGTGAGGACGACTGTAGGACCGACTCCTACATCAGTGTTTATTCATTTATTTTCTTACATCGGTGTTGAGGCGTTCGACGGATCCACAGGTTTTTGACTCTGTGTGCACGTGTGGGAGGAGCGTTCACAGGACTGACTCTGGATTCTGTTTGGGTCCAGGTGAAGACCGCAGCTCCAGTGTTCATATGGTGTCCAATCAGAAGGTGTGTGTGTGTGTGTGTGTGTGTGTGTGTGTGTGTGTGTGTGTGTGTGTGTGTGTGTGTGCCAACAAACCTGATGGAAATAAAACTGGAATCATTTTATCCACAAATGCAGGTTAAATCTGATTCACAAACATCACTACACTGTAAAAAGTAAAACACTGAATCAACTTTAAACATTTTCTTCGATAGGTCACACATAAAAAAAAAAAAAAAAATAGTCGAGTGAAGCAAATAAATGACATTCAATGGAATTTAATTTGATTCATCCAACTTTTTTTTAATTTTTTTTATTTGTGACCTATTGAAGAAAATTTTAAGCTGATTCAGGGTTTTACTTTTTACAGTGCAAGATCAGTGACTTAAATATAAGAAAATACATGATTTTCACCTAAAAATGCAAAATACAGAGGATAATATTAGAGTAAATGTTGATAAATCACTCAAAGATTAAAAATAGTGAAATTTATTTGGGAAGTGACAAAAGTAACACTGGGGGGTTTAGGGGTTAAATGACCTTTGAACCAAAGAACATGCGCTGTAAAAAGTAAAACATTGAATCAGCTTAAAAATTTTTCTTCAATAGGTCACATCAAAAAAATTAGTTGAATGAATCAAATTAAATCACACTGAATGTCATTCATCTGGTTCACTCAACTAATTTTTTTTTTTATGTGTGACCTATTGAAGAAAATGTTTAAAGCTGATTCAATGTTTTACTTTTTACAGTGTAGTGATGTTTGTGAATCAGATTTAACCTGCATTTGTGGATAAAACCCTAAACCCCCCAGTGTTACTTTTGTGTCACTTCCCAAATAAATTTATCTATTTTTAATCTTTGAGTGATTTATCAACATTTACTTTAATATTATCTTCTGTATTTTGCATTTTTAGGTGAAAATCATGTATTTTCTTATATTTAAGTCACTGATCTTGCACTGTAAAAAGTAAAACCCTGAATCAGCTTAAAATGTTTTCTTCAATAGGTCACATAAAAAATGTCTTCAGTGAACCAAATTAAATAACATTAAATGTAATTTAATTTGGTTCACTCAGCTATTTTTTTAATGTGACATATTGAAGAACATTTTTTAAGATTATTCAGTGTTTTATTTTTTAGAGTGCGGATGTTCGTTAAAGCTCAGATTAAAGTTGAGGGTTATTAAATCAAAACTAGTGCCATCAAACAATTATAATTTTAATCAGATTAATCACAGGGTTGTTGTGGATTAATTTCGATTAATCACGATTAAATATTCATTTTTTTAATCTATATTAATCATGTTTCATTTTGCATGAGTAAAGAGAGTCAAGAAAGAAGGGAATATCTGCACTGAATGTGTTTATTAAACACCAACAGTTTCAACAAAACAACTTGAATCAACTGTTTTAGCTTATCCCCCCCGCAAAAAAACCCAAACCAAAACAAAACAAGGTGAGGCAAGGGATATTGTGTTTGGTTCAGTTTGTTTATTTGTTTGTTTACACTCCAGCAGCAAAACTATTGACTCAGAATAGATGTGATTACATTTTAGGAAAAAAGTTTTAAAAAAAAATTTTTAATTAAGTTTTTTTTTTTTTTTTTTTACGTATAATGGGTGAAATTTCAAAAGTTTTTAGCAGCAAAACTATTGGTTGAATTCACACCCAATTTGGTTCACAAATTACCAGTGACCCAGAATAGATGTGACTACATTTTGGGAAAAGTAGGTCAAAGTTAAAATTTTGTACAAATTTTTTACGGGTTTTTTTTTCCATTTACTTATAATGGGCCAAACTTCACATCTGTAAAAACATCTCTTTTGTTTCAGTTTCCTTCAAACCTGGCACGTATACAGAGGCAGTTGATATGATGACATCAGCTGGATCGACGCCAAAATGAGCTACAATACATGTGAGGGGCGGGGCTTGTTGTATCCTGGAACCACTTGTTATATTTTTATTTCAGTGAATGAAAATGTCTTTTTAGTTGTCGTTTTTGTCATTTCGTTAGTTTTCGTTAACGATAATAACCTTGGGCTGAACCTTAATCTGCTCGCACTAACTCAACTCTTCCTTTGCTTCTTTCCGTTCTTGTTTTCCTCGCCTTTGTCCGCAGACTTCGTGAGCGTGGAGGTCGGACTCTGAAAGCCGCCGGCGTCACGTGGAGCTCCATTGTTTGGGTTTTGTGACGGGCTTCAGACTCGTCCAGTGAATGTAAATGAAGCCACTCCGAACGGGAAAAGCAGCTTCAGCGCGTCCAACAGCAATGAAAGGTCCTGGAGGAACGCCACACCCAGTGCATGATGGGATGTGGACGCTGATGCGGTCCACTGTGCAGGACTGTGCTGTTCATTTGAGTCCGTCATTCTTCTGTTTCCTGTCCTTTAAAGACGAGAAGAAGAGGATTGTTGGGATTAAGGCGAAGATTATGGTAACGGAGGATTCACCCCCACTGCTGCTGCTGAATGACGGGATTTAGAATGAATGTGTGTGTCGCACACACACACACACGCACACACACACACACACACACACACACACACACAGCGGCTGTTAAAAGGTGAATGGAGTTGAGTGACAGCTGTTTGTGACTGTGAGAGTCAGCGTTGTGTTAATGCTTTGACCTTTGACCTCAGGAGCAGATACTTAGCACATTAACATGTTGAACCATTTAAGCAAGTTATCAGTAAGAACAACAAACACAGGATCTACTGACACGAAGAGTACTAAAACTACTGATAATACTACTAATACTAATGATAATACTACTAATACTAGTACTACTACTAATACTAAAACTACTCATAATATTACTACTACTGATAATACTACTAATACTAAAACTACTGATAATACTAATACTAGTACTACTACTAATGCTAAGAATACTAAAACTACTGATAATACTACTAAAACTACTGATAATACTACTAATACTAGTACTACTGATACTACTTATAATACTACTAATACTAGTACTACTGATAATACTATGAATACTAGTACTAATACTGATAATACTAATAATACTACTGCTAATACTAATACTACTAATACTTCTCATACTAATAATACCACTATTAATAGGAATATTAATATAGTAACCAGAATTTCCCTGGTTGGGATCAATAAAGTATATCTATCTAATACTAATACTACTATTAATACTGATACTAATACTACTGCTAATAATAATAATGATACTAATACTGCTGCTAATAATAATAATAATAATAATAATAATAATAATAATAATAATAATAATAATAATAATAATATTATGACTACTACTACTACTACAAATTTTACTACCACTATTACTGCTAATACTACTACTACTACTACTACTACTATCTGCACTCTTCTCTTTTACTCTGTTTTAATGGATTATATGTTTTATTGATTATGTTTTAATTATTGTGAACTTTTTTCTTTTCGTTTCCATTTTTTTAAAGCTCTGTGAATTGTTCTGTGTATGAACTGCGCTACACAAATAAATCGGCCTTGCCTACTAATACTTGGGTCTTCTGTCCACACGCTGAAGGCCTTTTTGGTCACAGTGATGCACATTTTTAACATCACTTCCCTAAGTGTTGACTCTGAACAGAGAAATTAAAGATATTATTCATCTCAGCCCATTCTGTTCATGTCTACCATGTGTTCGTTTGCTGAAGCTGAAACATCAAATCCAGGTGGATCCATGTCTGCACACACGGACACACCTGTTCCTTTTTGCTTCTTAATTTTTCGGGTTGTATGAGCCACAAATGGAACGACCTCCCAGACTGTTACAAGTGGAAGGGGCTACAGTTCTGGTCTGTCTGTGATGGTCTGGGGGTGCATCAGCGCCCCCCATGACTGACCTGCATTTGTTTGAAGGGATCATCTTCTCCCTGAAAATCTATGATCATTTCAACAGGACAATGAAGATTTTAGATTTAATTGCCCCGCCCTCAAAGGGGGGGCAAGGGGTGTTGTTTTTGGCTCTGTTTGTTTCTTAACACTCTTGCAGCAAAACTATTGGTTGAATTTATACCAAATTTGGTTTATAGATTACCAGTGACCCAGAATAGATGTCATTACCTTTTGAGAAAAATAGGTCCAAGTTAAAAAAAATGTTATGAATTTTTAAAATCTCTTTTTTTCTCTCATTTACTTACAATGGGTGAAATTTAAAAGGTCCATAAAAACATAATTTTGTTTCAGTTTACTTCAAACTTGGCACATATATAGAAGTTATTGATAGGATGACATCAGCTGGATCGATGCCAAAATAAGTTACAATATGTGTGAGGGGCGGGGTTTGTTGTGCCTGGAACCACTTGTATTTCATAAATCTTCCCTTTTGTTGTGGACATGAGGTCGGTAGTACTGTACTGTATGTGGTTCATTTATGAAATCCACAGATACTGAGTGGAGATACTACGACACCGTGAACATCAGCTATTCTTGCAGAAGCCTCAAAGACGATGGAGTGAAGTGAAGCTCTGGGACACGGCGTTGATGAAGGTGTTTGGTGGATCAGATCCCCATTAATGAGGACAGACTGAGCATCACAGGGAACCAGAGACAAAAAGTCCACTATGATCACTGATCAGACATCATTTATCTTCCTTTGTCCTCTGTGACACTTACTGTCGGGAGTTTGGGGGCTCCACAAAGACGTCATGACGAATGATCTGAAAGACGACCCGCTGTACACAAACATCGATCTTTGCAAAGACGCTCACTGACAGCGCTTTCTAAAAGAGGAGGGACAGAAAAAGTGTCCTCATAATGATGGAAAAACACCACAATGTGTTCACACAAACACACAAAGACACCCACGTTCCCATGCTGTCGAAAACCCGTGATGAACATTAATCACGGCTTCGTTTTGTTGTTGTGACGCTGAACTTGGTATTTGTGGGAAATTTGACTAATGAACACAGGGATGCAACAAAAACCCTTTAAAAAGTTCAGACAGACACAAAATGCAAACAGCCAAAAAACCCAAAACATATCAGCACAGAGAAAAGGTGACTATTTCACAACCTCAGAAAAAACAAAATCTGTTAGCCAATGACACAGATATTTAATAGCATCAGCCTGTTGCTAGTTGATTAGCTTACTTTATCAATTAGCAGCGCAAACAATTTATTAATGACCAAGAATCTCAGGTCAAACAGGAAGTTAATGCAGAAATACTTTAAAATGAAAGGTAAACACTGAAGACCACTGGGGTCGGATTAGAAATAAAACACAAACTGGACGTCTCTTTTAAAATACAACATTACATTTTTTTTTACATTACTTTTTTTTTTTTTCACTGTTAGCTCCTTGGTCGTTGCGGTTCATCGGTTCCACTGATTTACAAGTTAAATGCTTCCAGAATAAAAGTAGTGCAATTTTACCCCATGTGAGTCACTGATAAAGAAAAACCAAGTCCTAAATGTTGTTTGGCTGAAGTTACCGAGACGCAGTTTTGGGTCAAAATGTAAAATTTTAGATTTAATGAGAAAAAATGGGTTTAACGCCAAAGGAATATTAGTGTCAGAGCTACAGAACTACTTCAAAACACTGTCTGTACACGACAATCCATTCACTTCACAGCTTCTATCTAGTGGAACATTTATAAATCTGTCGTATAAATGTACATAAAGCAATATACATGTGTATTACATCATCATATACTTGGAAACATCAGCAAACCAGTACTTTTGTCATTTGTTTTCCAATTAATCTTATTGAAATATGTAACATTTAACACATTTAACCTCTGACACAGATCATTTCTAAAAAACTGTAGCCGTGTTCCACTAAACAGATCGTACATTCATTTAACTACACAATATTAGCTGAAGTATCCTGTTTTAAAGTCAGTATGTTAGTGTTAACCATTAACTTACCTCTGACACCTTAGAGCTCCACCCCCTTTTGTCCAAATCTGGATATTTCTTCCACACCGGACTTTGCATCCCATCTTCATCCATGAACACATGCTGGGGTGGTAGGGAATACTTTCACTTTGGGCACCAGAGGGTCGCTGGTTCAAGTCCCGTCCAGGACAAATTAGCGGATGTAGACTGTAGCGGAGGATGCCGATGTGCCCTTGAGCAAGGCACCACACATTAAGAGCAAGTATATTGTTTGTATTTGGTACAAAATAACAGAATGAAGAAAGGAATTTCTCTAAATAAGGGGCTAAGAATTATTTTTACCTCCGCCAAGGAGGTTATGTTTTACTGTGCGTTTGTTTGTTTGTTTGTTTGTTTGTTACCATCCGACTTTGTTTGTTAGCAACATAACTCAAAAAGTTATGGATGGA
>JAQQZY010000011.1:21001699-21018292 GCA_030068375.1 Ostorhinchus rueppellii
GGCTTTCATTGGGGGGGTTGCTAGGAAACGACCTGGCGCAACTTTGAGGAAGTATTTAGCATTCAGGCATTTTGGGCAAAACCACCCTGTGTTCTGAGGTCAATAACTTGAGAACTGAAAAAGCTGGAAACAAAATTTTTCTTCCACATGACAGAAGAGATTTTACACTTTATTTTGATAGGTGCCATGTTTATGTAGTCCTAGAACTGGATATTCTGCGAGTCTTGAAAATCGGTCAAAATGCTCTAAAACGCCTGGCAGCGAATGAGTTAATCATCAACCTTTTGTAACGTGTGTGCAGATTTGGACATCTATAACACTAGACACATCAGAGGAGATTTACAGACTCACTGATACTGACAAAATATGGCCCATTTATTTCACTTTGTGAATAAAAATAAAACAAACTTCATAAAACGTGCAAAAAACAGACACAGATCCAGCACCGTCGCTGGCATTCACTGTTGCTGATTTCAACTCAGAACTTATCATCCCCTATGAACTGGTGAAGTGCTATTATTTGATTTCAACATAAACACAGGCCTATGAAGATGAATGAACCATTAAAATAATCTCATGGCGAGTGCCTTAATTGGTGGTCTAAAGTAGGCTCTCCCTTCACAAGCCAAAAACAGAAACCCACCAGCTGAGAGTGCAGTGTTTGTGCAGTGGAACAGACACTGAATACGACGTCTGCGACAAACCTTTGCAGACGCAGACAGGCTAAAGCCCACCCTTTAAACCAACTAGCACCAACTTATTTATTAATTTATTTATTTTAATAGTTTATTTCATATGGACCATGCATATTCATGAACATTGTTGTATAAAAAAAAAAATACACCCATGTAAATATGCCAGAATTAGTAAAAATAACTACTTTTCATCTGCAGTCCCTAGACAGGTAACATAAACACACACACAAAAAAAAAAACACAACATTAAAACACAATTCATTCACCATGGACTTAAAGAACTACTACTTAAAAGGAGAGGAAGAAAAAAAAATGCATATAATGTAGACATAGGCATCGTTAAAAACAAACACAACAACAAAAAAACAAAACAGATGGACAGATGAACTCTAGCAGAAAGAATCTGACTCAAAATAAGACACCTCAGTCTAAAAAAATAATACCATTTAAAAAAAAAAAAAACTTCTTGAACCAAATCTAACACTTTTAAAGGCCTTAAATTTTGCAATTTTAATTTATCACCTTTTAATACTTTTTAAAACCCCGCGGACACCCTGTTTTCATTAACCCTTTAAAGATGGCTGCCACTGCAGCGCTGCATTTTGCTCGTTACAGCATTCAATAGGGGTGTAAAAAAATATCTGTTCCGCAACATATCACAATATTTCTTTTCATGATACTGTATCGATATTAAAAAGTGGTGTATCAATATTTTTTTAGGTATATATTCAAATGCAGATATGGTAGAGGTTAATTTTTGGTTTTTCTTTATTGTTTATATTTTATTTATTATATTATTTAACACTGTTTTATTAAATAATGGTTATTTGAAGCATCCTAAAAGCACTTTTTACTGTCTGAGAGGCAGTTGTTAGTTCCTCTGTAGGGATCGCACAAAAGTAATGTTATGAACTAATAGAATATGAACATTTGAGCAGGATCTGAAACTAATGACTGTAAAATATAATTTAAGTTTTAAAAGGAACGTTTTGTGATGTAGCATCAGATCATGTTGTGATCAAATAAAAATGTGTTTAGTATTTGTGCAGATTTCAGGTGTAATTCCATTCTTCAAGGAAACAATCACTTTAAAAATAGAAAAAACAAAAAATTGCCTTTTTAACAGTATTATGACATATCGTATCATGATCCTACTATTGTGATTCATATCGTATTGCCAGATTCTTACCAATACAAAGCCCTAGCATTCAATGTGTAAAATAGCCTCAAAAGTTTCATTATGGGCATTTACAGTTCTTTCTGATAATAAATATGCTTAAAAACTTCAATTCCACCTTTGTATATTTTTACTAAAATACACAGCTTTAAGAATTTATTTATAAAAATGCAAATTAATGACCAGAAATATAAAGTTAAGTTCTTCCTGGAAAAAAAAGAGACAAAGAAAAAAAAAAAAAATTCTCACACTTTTATTAAGACATCTAAGCAGCCTGTTATAACGTCATGTCTTTAAGGGATTAATCCATAAAAACACAAACAACCACTGACAAACAACAGCATCTACTGATCTGAAACATTTAATAATTTAATAAAACCACTAATCCTATCAATACATGTAAATAACTGGTGAATAATGCTGTTTGTCATCAGATAGGAGCCATTTAAAACAATGTAAAATAGTTAAAAATGTATTTATTCAATCTTAAAAGGGCATCTTTATGCACATTTACAGTTGTATCAGATGATAATTATGCTAAAAACTTCCAATCTGCCTTTTCTTTTTTAATAAAACACACTGATTTAAGCATTTTTTATTTATACTAATGATAACTAATGGCCAGATATTGAAAGTTAAGTTCTTCCTGGAATAAAAGAGGCAAAAAAAAAAAGGCAAAAAAGACATTTTCTTACACTTCTGTTGCAAATAGAAGTCTACTATTTATTGGAAATGCGCAAAAATGTAAGAACAGACTATAAATGTACAGAAATGTTTTTTTTCTTAAAGTTAAAACTAGTCCAATCTCCTCCAACCTGCAGGTCCTATCGTTTCTATCAAATACTGACGTGATTCCTATTACCATATACTTACATTATATGACACATATGAAGTTATTTTGGGTCAAAAGTCCCTAAACGTTGCCTTCAGATGGGTTTTGTCAATGTTTTTACAGTCATTCAAGGCTAAAACCAGACATTTTACAGCTAATGTGCTGGTAATAATGTCCATTCAGCTGCAGTGATTTGATCATTTCTTAGATAAATAAAGTGTTGAAGCTCATTTGACAGAAGACAAACTTGGTTTTATGCTCCGACAATTAGAAAAGAATGTGAAAAAACATCAAACTACATCTGCAACAACTGATAAACGTTAACCTTCTTCTTCCTGTAACTGGTCATTAGTTGGTCGACGAAATTACAATCAATTATTCTGATGCAAAATCTAAACATGATCATTTTCTTTTGTGTCCACCCTGGTTGCCCTTTTCTCTTGTTATTGGTGGTTTGTTGTTGAATAGAATACTTTAGGTGAATACCAGGGGTGGGGGGGCTATTGTGTTAAAACAGTGTTTCTTACCAATCAGGAACTTTGTGCCAGTCGGTGAAGATTCCTCCAGTACTCTGAGCTCCACATTCGATCAGGTGACCTGCCAGACTGACACAAATACACACACATCAGGTTCACTCACAGTTCGGTCCCATGTATATATACACTGAGCAAAAATAGAAACGTACTTTAACTTTTTAATAGGAATAGGTGTTGCACAATATATTAAATCACACAGTTTATTCTGTTGATGCGTGTGGGACAGATTAGAGTCCGTTAGAACATAATAATGGCGCCTGGTATTCAGATGTGGACACGGTGGGGGCTGGTTGGAAAACACCCCAACTCCATATCTCATGTGTCCACCATTAGCTTCCTGTTGAGCACAGGTGTCAAACTCCGGTCCTGGAGGGCCGGTAGCCTCCATGTTTCTCTCTTTCAGCACACCTGGTTCAATTAACGATCAGCTCATCATCACGCTGCGGAAACCTGGTGATGACATCGTAGCTTTCAGGTGTGATGGAGGAGGGAAATATCGAAAACATGCAGGATACCAGCCCTCCAGGACCAGAGTTTGACATCCCTGCTGTAGAGCAACACATCGTCTCCTCATCGAGTTGACCATATTGTCAATTGTGGCCCATGGAATGTTATTCCGCTCCTCTTTGAGGGCCAAACAGAGCTACGGGATATTATCCGGAACCATTCCCGCATGATTTTCCACATCTTTGGTTTGGTGAACAGTGAGGAAATGTGACATTTTGAGGTGTCCTTTTGTTGTCCCCAGTGTAAGGGGGGCCTGAATACTGTTAATGCTGTTTGAGCAGCATGTGGACATGCTACACCTGTGTGTGGGTGGAGTCACTAGACCACTGAGCAGGTGCTCACTCGCAGATATGGACACAAAGTTTGTTTAGAAGTCAAAAGAATGAATCATGTCTAACAATGTTAAGGCACCATGAGATCACTTTGGGCCGCGCATTTCAAGTTACACAAATACTGAACATGGTGCGTTTGTTTTTGCTCAGTATATTTATTATCGTTATTATTAACTTGAGTGTTTCACAGTAGAACGTGTACTACAGTGGGACATTCATTTAGCTCATTTGCACAGGTTCTGAAACCCTCACTAAAGCCAGAGCTGTTCGTACACATTGATATCACAGGAATGCCACACTTATACATTTTTATTACAAATACTCTTGCTTGAATATACTTCTGGGTCATATATACGATATGAGCCTTTATAAATGACGCTCTATCTGACAGGAGGACGCTGGTTTGCACTTCCACCTCACACACAGAAGGTTCTGGGTTTGATTCTCTATCGACTGAAGCTTTCTTGAATTATCTTTACCTGTTCTCTCAGCGCTGCGAGGGCTTTCTCCTGGTGCATTAAGAACAGATACGTACAGTACAAGTTTATCTCACATCACGGTACTAATGAAGACCTGGAGCTGGCACCTAAATGCCTTCAATGCCACTGACTGACACTAATGACAGCTAATGCTAATGCTAACACCTGTGTGTATTATGGGTAAAGCAGTGACGCTTTTAAATGCAGAGTGTTTGTACCTTCCAGCTGCCAGTAGGTCATAGTCATCTCTGTTCCACCCGAACTGCAACAGATCATTACACATATTAACACTTTTAAAGACGACAAAGAACAACTAAAGTTAACGTACGTTTTTTTTGTGTGCACAAATTAGATTTCTTTTTAAAAATTGAGCAGTTTAGATACACATTTTGTGATGCAAAACTTCAAAACGTGCAATAAATAACACACATAAATGTATTTACAGAAATGTTTCCATACAGATTTCCATTCACTTTCAGTTTCTTGCAGGTTCTCATATAAACTAAGATCTGGAAATAATTATTGACATGTCTTGAAACATGTGTTTTGCATCTTCGTTTGTGGATCTCAGTGGTTTCATACTGTATTTTCTTTTGTAGTTTGTAATAAACAGCTGTTTTGCTGATTCAGTGTCTCTTGGAAGTGACTCTTTCAACAAACCCACCCCAAAATAACTGTTTTAATATTAGATTAGATCAGACTTTATGTAGATAGAGTTAGAAATGAAACTGGCTTGGTTTATATATGTACCCAAAACAAACAGGGGTAAAACTGTAAGATTTAAAAAGTTATGTCTACAATTTACTGAATGGATTTTTTCATGGTTTTTATAAATTATTTCATCAGTTTGATGTGATTTGTACAAACTCATACATTTTTATAGACTCTTGTATATAAATATCTGTCCTAATCATTTCCAGAGCTGTGTGTCGCAGAAAACTGCTGTTAAAGTGCTGCCTTTGTGCTTAAATGAGCATACAGTGTGCATGAGGGGCCCCAGGGCCACGGCGCTGTCCACACAACGTCCCGTCACCACGATGTCGGCGCCGAGGTCCAGGCAGCGCTTAATGGGAACGGCCCTGACAACAGAAAGGCATTTACACTCACGATGCAAATGGAACATATGAAAACATCACGTCTACGCAGATCAATAAATCCATTTTCGTTGAATAAATAAAGTGCTCCACAGACCCGAGGTAAGCGTTCATGCTGTGGAGGGTTCTGGGTAACGGTTGGGCACCTCCATCGGCCATCTTTACTTCAGACAAAGTACTTTTCTGAAGGAACGAAAGAATTACACTGAGTCTCCCTGTCCTGAATGACAACGACAGTGACAACGATGATGATGATGATGAAGGACACCCTTACAAGGGGCATGAGGTCATCACCAGTCACCACAGCAACCCTGAGGTCAAGGCCCGCCTTCTTGATAACTTCCTGTATGGCCTCGGCGCAGGCCAAAGGGTTCACGCCACCAGCGTTACTGACCACACGGATACCTGTTACCATGGAAACAAACTCCTTGTTAAATGCACATCACCATCAGTGTGTTTTTTTTGTTTTGTTTTTTTAAATCAGCGCTGTTTTCAAAGTGTGGTAGGGTGGGTGTGACGGAGGCAGAGCTCACCTTTCTTATGGATGTCGTGGATAAACGGAGCGATGGCGACCTGGACGAAGTCTGGTGTGTAACCCATATTCTACAGACACAAACACAACACACACATTTAATGGAAATTCACTGATTGACAACAAATTAGAACATTTATTTATTCCAGCTCCTTGAAATCCCACCAATGTGAGTCATTTCTCCCCATGGGCTGCAAAGTTATCGATAACTGCACTGCAAAAAAGGGGTGTCTAAAAACAAGATAAAAACACTAAATTTGAGGAAAAAGGTCCTCAAAACAAGTGAAACATCTGTCCATGCAGCAAGATCATTTCACTTGACAACATTTCTTGAATCAAGCTTGTTACATCTAGAAATAATCATGTCTCAAGATGTATGAACACTTAAAATAAGAGTTTAACTCTTAAAACAAGATCAATTATCTAACACTTCTAAATCTAAGTTTTTATATCTTGATAAGAACCAAATCATTCGCAGAGTGGTTCCTAATTTCAATATAAACTGTCGCATTGGAACCGAGTCGACTAATGTTGGTTTCTTTGCAGCTTGGACATTTAACACACATTTAAACACAATACAGCAAAGATGTTTTTCGCCACATAACTGAAGACCAACCACATCAAACTTAATACCTTCTACAGACTTTTTTAAAGTATTAAATGCAAATTCAAGACTTTTAAGACTTTTCAAGATCCCACAGGAACCCTGTTTCTTCTTGAAATAAAGTCCCACATTGCTGCTGTAAAGTGTTATAAAGTGTCATAAAGTTCGGGTCTCAGCTTTTCGATGCTGTTTTAGGAGTTTTAGTAATCTGAATACTGTAAAGTGCAAAATGTAGCGCCAGCAAGATGGTTAAAGGGTTAACTTAAGTATGTCGGGAATTGTAAATTGTATGAATGAAAATTTAAACAAATTGTCTTAAGATAAGATAAGATATTCTTTTGTTCGTCCCACAGGAGGAAATTCCAGGTTTCCAGCAGCAACGTACCAAAGCACACAAGAGCAGAGGAAGGGCACATAAATCAAGAGAGTTATAAGCACTATTTACATCGACAGATAACGCACAGGTACAGATCAACAGTACACATTAACAGAAGTGACTGGATTCAGTGGCTGATGGACTAACATGAGATATATGAAAAAAAAAAAAAAAACACATGAAAGTATGAAAGACGTGTAAACTAAGGAAACGTGACTCACAGGCATCTTGGTTTTGGCGGCGGTGAGCAGAGACATGGTAATCTCACTGAGGTAGTCGAACACCAGGAAGTCCAGCTTCCCACTGTGGATCAGCTGAGGCACTGCGCACATTCATCACAAATTCAACTTTTTATTCTAAACAGTGCACATTCATGAATACAGACCCAGACCTACTTCAATGTCAGTTCGCAAATGACATTTTCTGTGTATCTAACTTGTCTTAAGTGATTTATTGCCATTTATTCTAATATTATCCTCTGTCTTTTACATTTTATCGGTATAAATCAGGTATTTTCCGGTATTTCATTCACTGATCATGATAATGTTCATAAAAGCTCAGATTAAACTTGAAGGTTATTGCATCAAAAACAAAGAAAACTCCAGAAAGCACTTTGTCTGTAAAATTTATCATTAATTTAAGACAAATATTACACAGAACTGGAAAGGTCGGAATATCATCTTAAATGTATTCCAAGGCCAACATTTTATTTCAAATACTTTAAAATAAAAAATATCAAAACCTACTGCATCACGGATGAACAAAAAATGTACTACTATTTTTTGTAATAATTACAAAGTTCTCAAAATTCAAGTTCCTATGAAATTTTCATCCCTAAAATGTATTCAGTGTATACCTTAAAGCCTCCATTTTACAATCTAATAATTGGTTAGAGGGAAAAAATATATAATACACCTAAATAGCAAGAGTTTTGAGAAATGGCACTGCCATGGATGGACAACAAAAGTAAATATATTAAAACAATTATTTTAATTATCAATATCACATAATTTTTTTTTATATTTTATATATTTCCAACATAAAAATAATATCAAAATTATATTCACATGCATTTTGCTTAGATATATGGATTTATTAATTTCCAAGACTGTGTGTTTAGAATATGACATAAATAATATAACAGTCAAATATCAATGTATTTGGAATAAATTTAGCTCATTTATGAGAGTTTAAATGAACCAGAATGACGACATTTTCTAAACATTCACGTTCATAAAACTCCTCAATTTTTTTCCACAAATTTTCCTCATTTCAAAATATATTTTCCAGATAATGTAAAAATCTAAGTCTGTTGTAGATTATTGTAATTTAATTTTTCTAACCAGATGTTACCCATAGTTAACTTTGAATTTACTGAGTTTTCATGAACATCTACATGATCTATGAATTAAATATAGAAAAATACATGATTTTCAGCAAAAATGCAACATACAGAGGATAATATGATTTTAAAAAAAACTGTTGATACATCAGTTAAGAAAGGCAGATATAGAAATAATATTTTAGTGAACTGTCACAAAAGTAGCAGTGGGTTTTTAAGGGTTAAATCAGTCTAACTTTATTAAACAGGTGTGTTAGCTCTGCAGGCTAACATTAGCATTGTAAGCTAACGGTGTGTTACCTGAGGTGGCCGTGTCCCCCCAGAACCCAGAGGCACAGCCGATACGGACCGCTTTAGACCCAGAAGCACTGGGTTTGGGTTTGTCTGGACGGGTCGGACTCGTTGATACATTGGCAGACGAACTTAGGTGCAAACATTTAGCATGAAAAAACGAAGCGGCGCAGATTCCGGAGCTTCCGGCGCGTGACATCCGCCGAATAGTGTCGGTGCGGGTGAACCGGAGCAGATGGGGAAACGTAGACATGATTAAAAAGGTTTAATTACAAAGGAAAAGTGGGAAAGTTAAGGGAAAAGAACCACCAACGAGTTCAAGGTGCACTGGTCCATCCACAAAAACAGTCCGACGAGAAACACGGCGGCTAAACGGTTCCTATCCCACATTTGTTCGGTCCGTCCCCATTTAATTCTCTAACTTTATCGCTTAATTTTAATAAATTTACCACAACAAGTATGCCTACATTATATTTCAAATAATGTGAATTGTGTTTTCAGGGGAAAAAAATACAGCAGGGTTACTCTGTTACATTGTACATAATTACAAACACACACGCAAAAAAAAAAAAAATAACAGTTTGTGGACTTAACATAGTTGAAAAGCATGATCCAGTTATGAAGACATATTTGCCCTCCCCATCCCCCTCCCCAACATTATAGAACTCACCTAAGGCATTGCATCCATCATTTAGTAAACAATAAACCTTAAATAGAATAATCACAATTATAAATGTGACAATTAAAATGACATTTAGAAAATTCTTAGCTCTTTTGTTTGTGGTATTCATTTCATTCAATTTTCTTTTCATTATTTTGAGTATTTTTTCTCCATTTCTGTTATTTTGCCAAATTTTTCTCTCATTTTTCTTTAAGGCAGTCTTTACTTGTCTCTTTACAGAATCTTGTACAACATTCATACCATTAAAATCAATTACAAATCATGATTTATAACTCATGCACATTGTGTGATATTATTATCGGCTATACAGTATTAAAATCTACAAAAGTAAAATAAATAGTATGCGATCCAGGTGGATCCTTTTACTGTTTCAAAACCTCCGTGTGGTGGGTTTTCAATATTACTTAACATATTTTGAACTTATGTGTGTGTTTTATCATGTTTGTGATGGTGCTGCTTATTTTCACTGGTTTTCATAGAGAGCATCAGTGCATATATGTCCATTAATGTGCAAATATGTGAATCAATGTGTATGTATAACGACATAAAAAACAGTTTTGTGTTTTGTGTTGTTACTTCAGCCTTGTAAAAAAACAAAAAAACAAAAAATACACTAAATATGAAACCAGAATCATCTGTCTTCCTTAGAAGTTGCTCTGGTGTTTGGGTTCAAATTCATGAGTCACAGCTTCAACAGACAAACACATGCATTCCAGACAATAAAAATAAGTCAAGATAAGTCATTCTGTTATTTGCATGGACATTACCGCCTCATTTTGAGCTGCGTGACTTTGGGAAATCACAACACTACATCTGTTTTACATTTTCTTCGCAAGTGTGGTCACAAGCATCAAACTGCAACAGAAAAGTCATTTATTTACAGCCACATTACGGCTCATTAGTGAGTTTCAAAGGTATTTACCTGTAGAACTGCACTTTGAATCATCTATAAAGACAAAGAGAGATTGACTATATAGATTTGCATGACTTAAAAGGACAAATGTCATTGAAATATGAAAAACATACACACGATAAAAGAGTTCACATCACAGGGATGCAAATCTTTAATAAATACTTGTCAATTTCCCATAAAACCAGTAAAAAACACAACAATCAACACAACAGATCACATGAAATGATAAACATTAATAATGCAATAAACATCCGATACAATTAAACTGTGCTCAAACTGACAATGTAGGACGTTAAAAGAACAGCAGATATAATAATAATCAGTGAGATCAGCAGGGGTGAATTCATTTTACTGTTTCAGTCACCTATTAGAATAGAATAAACTTTAGTGTCTCTAATCTACTCGACTAAACTCTAAATAAACATTAACAGGCTTACACATTTTTGTAAAACACATGTTATATTTCCACATTTTTTATACTACTTTTATATTTAGGGAAAAAAATACCTTGTTATATCTCTGATTTATGGAGCCCCTACAGTCCCAAAAAGTGACATTTTTTTTATCTTGTGCACACAAGATTTACCGTGTAAGAAATGAACAAGTAATTTTGCGGAGAAAATGCCAACAAATCGCAATTTGTCTCAGTTCTGATTTCTCTTGCAAAATCTGCGATGAGACTGATAGTCTGAGCAGTCAAGTGACGGTGTTTATCTGAAAACACCTGTCAATCAAAACAGGATTCAGGCTTTCAACTGATCCTCCAATCGTCATGTGGGAGCCCAGAGTCTGGGCCAGCCAAAGCCCCGCCCACAGCCCCATTCACCCCCAGAGACACTGAGCGTCCGGGGGCGGGACAAAATTGTGACATTTATCCAATGACCGTCGAATTTGGATTAAACTGTCGCAATTAAACTGCCCATTGAAGTTCATATCACAGTAGAGACACTAGAGGGTGCAAATACCTAAGCTGCTGAGCACCACCCACCATTAAACCACAGAAGAAGAAGTAGTCCTATGGGCAAATGCACTGACAACGAAAACAGAGCTATAGGAATGTATGAGAAGTAACATCATGAATCAACTGAGTCTGTGTTAAGTAGCTGATTCTGAACGAACTTGTCTTTGAGTTGAACATGTTCTAATGCTTTTGTAGTCAATGAAATGTTAAAACAACTTTACATATTTGACCGTTTATTTTTGACATTTTAAGGGAAGTTGAGCTTCCTTTGCAGTCTCAGAGAAATCGCCTCTGCTCCAGCTACTCTGGCTCCTCCCACCATCCACACACATGCACTGATAGGTTAATGGGCTAATCTAAATTGCCCATAGGTGTGAATGTGAGAGTGATTGTTTGTCTCTATATGTCAGCCCTGTGATGAACTGGTGACTTGTCCAGGGTGTAGCCCCCCTTTGCCCTTAAGTAGCTGGGATCGGCTCCATGCGACCCCCGTGACCCTAGTGAGGATAAAGCAGGTTCAGAATATGGATGGAAGGTAAAGAGAGTTTAGGAACATCCTGTATTACACAGCATCATGACACCAACCACATAGCACCACCTTATTGGACTAAGACAGACTGAATATGAGCTTTCATTGCCTGTTCCTTCCCTCTGTTCAGCCTGACTCAGCGTCGCAGCCACTCAATAACCCTTTTCGGTACATGTGCATCAGAGGACACACCACGCCACAGGGCACAGAGAACCAGAATGAACACATGACCACTGCACAGCTGTCGTCAGAGTTCAGAAAAGAAAACAAGAACAGAATGTGAAACACCAGCATCCCCCCGATGCACAACAAGGCCGGCACCATCACCATCAGAACCGTGTGGAAGGCCTTCTGCTTTAACTTATCAACCTGCCTTTTGTCCTTGTTGAATTGAGGCTGTTTCAGAGCGTAGAGGACCGAAAAACTGCAGAACGAGATGATTACGAAGTGCAGCACCAACAGAACTATATACGCACAGAAGAAAATCTCTGGTTTGGTTCTAATCAATGAGATGACCAAAACAAATGGAAAGAGCCAAGAACATATGAAGCTAATGTTTCGGATCCTGGACCCCCCTGTTTGAGCCAGATGCCGGTACGTGACAGGGTGAATCACAGCCAGGTAGCGCTCCACACAGCATAGCATGTGGACGTTTAGTTTTATAAGCCAGATGGATATGAACGCGTCATGACCAAGCTCCTTCACTCCCGATTTTCCAGTGAATCCACCGACAGAATAAAGGACAGACCCCAGGGTTTCAAGCAGCTGCATAGCCAACATGTGGTTGGCCAACGTGTCGCTGGCGCCAACTGGAGAACGCTGCTGCCTCGGAGATCGATCACCCAGAATCACAGCGGCCAAGCAGAGTGGGAGGAACACAAACCATCCGGTGGTGAAGTACGGCACCAGGATATAAAGGGTTTCCCTAGACTGGAGGCACTGGTCAATGCGATCGAAGAGCGACAACTCAAAGGACGAAGAGTTGACAGACATTTTAATGCAGATGGACACCTAAAGACAGAGGAACAAAGCGCAGATGTTCAAATCAGCAGCATTTACCTCAACAATCAGTGGAAATCAATGTCTATTTGCACATTAATATCGCTCTATAGCCCATTAACACAGTATTTCTGTTCCGGAAATATTTCACCTTTACTCCAGGACGAAATCTGTGGAAACGAAATGGTGGGATCAATTAGTCCCACCTTCACTGTGGCTCTGTAACGTCTCTGGAGATAGTAACAGAGCTGTGATAAAGGTGGAATCATGATTCCAGAACGTTATGTAAAACGAACACCTCTCATTCCGTAACCAAGGTGTGGTACTTAGACAACAGCGACCCCTGAACTGGAGAGACAGCAGGACGTCCTGTCCAGAGTCGGCCTGTCCTTTTCTGTTCCACGAATGTTAGCGTGGATAGAGTCCTCCACCCAACGTGACAACAGCTCATGGATCGTGGTGCCTCCCCAGTTCAACTTCTTTCTGGTTGTAATGATATGATTTACTGTACAGGACTCATGCTCATTTTAAATCCCCCCAGCAAGGAAGAGACAGCGGGCGCATATGGAGGCAGTGGGATGGATTCTGTGGCTGCCACCCCAGGTGCTGCAGCGTCATGTCACAGGTGTTACATGCCATTTTCACTCATGGCACAAAGCATCTGGGGCGGCAGCCGCAGAATCCATCCCACTGCCTCCATATGCGCCTGCTGTCTCTTGCGCCGACCAACTTGCGCCGAGCCGAGCTGGTCTCACATAGCTGATACGTGGCCGAGCCAAGTCAAGCCGATGCTACGAAATGGAAACACACTAATAGTTTGTGTGTGTGCTGCTGCTATGTGCTGGGTTTGTGTGTAAACACCCGCTCACCTGATGTCTCTGGTTGGTTTAACATGAAATCTTATTCTACATTAGCCAATCATCATTTCAGGCTGTTCTCTCGCCCCTCCCCCCTTACCAAAAGGGAAAAAACCCCACACATACGCAGCTCCTGTGTCTGTGTGATCCAAGTCGGATGACAGCTCCAATGAGTAGCTTCAGTAACGCACAGTAACGGCGTGTTGGTGATGGAAACGGCATTATAACGATAAATTAGTTAGATTACCCGTTACTGAAAAAAAGTAACGCCGTTAGTAACGGCATTTATTTTAACGTCGTTATTCCCATGACTGGTCCCAATACTTATGTCCACATAGTGTAAGTCGTATATTCCATTATTCTGGGAGGAGTTTTTCCAGATAAAAGTAAAATATTTATGTCAGAGCAGGTTTTACTGTAGATTGTGGCTGACAGTGAAGGCAGCATGGAAGCATTACAAACTGCAGTTCCTCAGATGTCCACTGGAGGGTGGATCCAAAGGGGCACCAACCCCCTTCGACCCCCTACTGTTTCTGCAGCCACTGCTTTCCTCAGGTCCCACTCAATGACTGAATATTGTATTCGGTATTCGAAATCTCTTTGATAGGACGTTTTAGAGACAATTTGACAGAAGAGACTTTTCCATTGACCCTTAAATATCGCAAATATAATATAATATAATTCTAATGGAAAAATGACAATTTCGCCAAAACTTTTATTTTTGCACTGGCAAGAGGTGGTTTTCCAGGCGTTGCAAAATTGGTATATTACGCAAAACCGTCATGAAAGACCTCTTTTCGCAAATTATCACGTGAATAAAAAAAAACCTGAACGTGGACGCGGACATTACAAAAAGCGAAGACAAGTTTTAACAGAAACATGGTGTGGTATGTCAGGACACACCAGGAAACTGAATAATAGTTCTAATTTAATACGGAATAGACGGGTAATACAGAATAAATCAACACCATATTTACGTTTGCCACCATATGTATGGAATGACTTCTCGTGTCCTTTCGCAATGATAAATAAACAAATCATCGCATTTGTAATTTAATGGAAAAACTGACATGATGCACTTCTGTTTTTTCGACATTTAGTAAATATCGGTAAAGTTTTGCGCAGATGTCCAATCAAAAAGTGACTAGTTTAGTGTTACTTCATGACCCACATTTATACTTTTAAATACATTCTTGCTTCAGTTGGAGCATAAAGGAGAATCTGAAACAAGGAGCTACTTTATACTGAAATAAATGTTGGAATGACAATCAATTCAAGTAGTTTTGACCCTTTAAAAGAATACAGATGCTACACTGTGGTAAACATGGACTTTTGGAATAAGTATTCAAATCTTTTCACATTGTTCTGGACCTTGTTGGAGTAAACTACAGTAGTTTTTCTGTTTCTCTGAGCTTTTCAAAGAGACTTTTAGATTCATACACGAAGTACTTTTATCCAAATAAGACTGTGGCATTTTCACCCATTATATGAGGTCATGTGCTGCCATCTGCTGGTGAAAAGCAGACATAGGAAAAAATAAATGCATAAAAACAAACAAACAAACAAAAAACCCAAGGTAGATCCACCCAAAAGTACATATAAAATATGACACATGATATTTGGGATAAAATACAGTGACAAATAGGAACACTAATGCGATTTTCTTCAGTTTA
The DNA here is from genome assembly GCA_030068375.1 of Ostorhinchus rueppellii. Classification (NCBI taxonomy): domain Eukaryota; kingdom Metazoa; phylum Chordata; class Actinopteri; order Kurtiformes; family Apogonidae; genus Ostorhinchus; species Ostorhinchus rueppellii. The sequence goes on from JAQQZY010000011.1 coordinate 21,017,111, forward strand.
TGTCTTTTTTGCATTTTCTTATTTTTGTGAATAAAATTGGTTTGTTTGGGTTTTTTTTCATACCTACATTTTTATTTTTATGACCCTGATCTGAATGAGCAAATCTGCAGAAATCATTTGTCAATTTTACTTTAAAAACCAAAGCTACACCTGGGGGGGGGGGCAGAACTGTCATAACTCTGCCACTATGGGGCTGGTTTTATTGTTCCTAATTTAATTTGTTGCTGTTTTTTATTGTACAGATTCTATCTTTTTAATCTATTTCTTGTTTTATTTTCTGTACAGCACTTTGGTCCATTGAGGTTGTTTTAAAAGTGCTTTCCAAATAAAGCTGGATTGGATTATCCCTTCCATTCTGCAGAAAACATGCTTCCTCCTTCTTCTAATGGCTCATATTTGACTTTTCATAAATGTTGCAAACTTTCTTTTACAAATACTCTCAGGATAATAACTTTCAACCAGTCACGAATCAGTTTTATTCCCATAATTTTAACTTCGTACCTACTATTATTCAAACCAGACAGACCCCAGCTTTTGTGAAAACAGGGACATCCATGATGTTTTCAGAAACAGTGCACTCAAACACTTCTCTACAGATATATTTATATGCATGTTATTTTGTCCGCTAGAATAGAATAAATGAAAGAACACCCACCTCAGAGTTGCTGACCGTCGTCCTCCTGTGTCTCTAAACTCAGTACATGTCAATGGGATTCAGTGATTCTACTGACTTCATGTGTGTGACACTAATGGACCAATGGGAGGGTGATGCTGAAACAGACGCAGATGTTCTCACGCACTCACGGTACATTACAAACAGGCAAATCCTCTGTTTTCCATCCACTCTGAGTTTAGGTGCTAAGGCTCATTTCAGCCCAAACCCCTCTGGTCCACTGGATTCATTGTACTTGACTGGCTTGTATTCAAATGTTGACACCATTCATCCAGACTCATCAAGCTCTAAACACAAGGGAGGCGCCATCCGGTGGCTCTGATGGGTATGACAAACGAACCACAGGGCAGTGTTTTGTTGTGTGCATCATTTTAGTCCCATCTGTGGCTCCAGTTTCCACACAATGAACACTATCAGTCTGAAGTTACTGAGGGAAGCGTGCAAAAAATACATGCAGTTTTCAGATGGAACTTTTCCCAACTGGTGATCAACAAGTATGGGTTTTTTTT